>JAHWXV010363759.1:0-16235 GCA_024586415.1 Phrixothrix hirtus | reverse complement strand
ATAGTTTATAATTTCTAGCCTAGAATCCCCTGAACCAATTACAATAATATATAATGGCTATTATCCAATTAATTTAATTATATATATATATATATATATACACTGCGTGTCCAAGATATAAAGAGATTATTTGACAAGCATGTAACCAAGCTCATTGTAAACATAAATCTGTAAAGATTTTTAATCTAATGTAAAATGAATTTTTGTAAATTTTCGCGTAAAAAATCTATCATGGATACAGACCTATAACATGAAATGTACTTAAAAACATAAATATTACTTTGTTTATGTTGACAAAATATCATGTTACCTTTACTATTAGAATACTTTTTGAGTCAAGGTAGCCAGATATTTTAATAAAAAGTAATCTAACGTATACTTTTATGAATTATAATTATTTAGGCATTAATTATTATAAATATTTGATAAATATCTTACATTGACATAAGTGTTACTTTCTTTAATTTGTATGGACATAGATTTTACTGCATGCAAATTACCCAAAATTTTATGAAATTCATTAATCATTTAGATTTTTAATTATTTTTACAAAATTTCATTTATATACACACATGTGAGTGCAAATAATAATACGAAGATATTTATCATAAAAAATTAACGTCCTGTTAAAGCGGCTTTGTAAAAGTGAAAATTATTTAAAAAGTGTAACCGTATTCAATAATACAATTGTATGCATATTAAAAATCTTATCTATTAAATAACAACCTCGTTTTTATTTTAAAGATGTTATAAACTTGTACAATTAACACGCCACTAGAAATTTTAAGGAATAAAACAAAACTTTTTATTTTAAACGGTAATTAGCGGCTTTTTATAGTAACATCTAAACACATTCGTTAAAGGTACTCCGAAATCGTATGAGTCATACTGAAGCCATTCGTTCGGCTTTGGTCACTGGTTAAAGATGTATAGTTGACCAGCCATTTCTTGTTGAATACAGTAGACCAAATTAGAAAACAAGGGTGGGCTGAAAATTTTAATTGCAAATACAGTAAAACTTGTGGAAAACACCACTTCTCCAATGCGACCACTCCAAAAGACGGCCGCTCTTTTCAAAAAATGGTTGGTTTATATTAACTTTAAGTGCAATAGTACTCGTCTAAAGGGACCATCCATTAACGCGACCTCCGCCACGAATTCTTAATGCCAGCGGACCACTTTTCCTAGAAATTATAACAAATTTAAAAGCAGGTATTGTATAACAGTAAAATGATACCTTGTTAAGTGAACGTGCAAAATTCAAAAGTAGATAAATGCATGTAGGCATCCGTTCGTTATTTAATAATTGTATGATTATACTTTGTTATTGTATTTTGGAAGGAACTTTTGCAAGCTTTCATTTTTTTGAACAATAAAGCTAAACGTCTCAGTATGTTAATAACCTCTATGTGTAACTAAACTATACATGCTAAAGTTTTACTTTTACACAGAAAATAGCAAAAAGTGGCTACAAATTAGAAATGTTAGATTTAAAAACTCGTATTCAGGTTATTAAAGACAATGAAAATGGAATGTCACAACGTACTTTGGCAAAAAAATACAAATGCGGCAAATCGCAAATTCAGAGGATTTTGGAAAACCGGGGCGAATTAAAAAGAAAATGGTTCGATAATGTGAATTGCAACAGTAAACGCGACTCCTTTCAAAAATATAAAAATATCAACGACTTCATGTTGCCTTGGTTTGAAAATGCGCGTTCGATGGGAATTCCTATTAGTGGACCTGCGCTGCAAGAGAAAGCACGTAATTTCGCAAATTTGTTGAAAATTGAAGCTTTTGCAGGCAGCAATGGATGGATTAGGAGTTTTCGTTTATGCAACAATATTATTTTTCGAACAATTTGTGGTGAGAGTGTTGATGTAAGTGAAGACGATGTAGTCAACTGGATAGCGCGATTGCCGGACCTTATTGAAGATTATTCACCTAATGATATTTGCAACGCGGACGAGACGGGTCTTTTCTTCAAAGGAATTCCTGATAAATCGGCAATTGTATTGGTGGTAAAAAAGCCAAAAAAAGATTAAACATTTTGTTATGTGCAAGCGCTGCAGGTGAAAAAGAACCTCTTTTTGTAATAAACAAATCGTTACGACCATGTTGCTTTAAAAACATGGACATGAGTAAGATTGGTGTTGAATGGTACGCAAATCCAAAGGCGTGAATGACCAGATCTATTTTTACAGAGTGAGTGAACAATTTCAATAAAAAAATGAGGAGAGAGGAAAAGCACGTCCACCTATTTGATAATCCACCTTATCATCCTACGGAAGTAGAATTAACAAGCGTAAAATTAAGATTTTTACCTTCTAATACTTCTAGTAAGTTACAACCTTGAGATCAAGGAATAATTCAAGCTTTTAAACTCCATTATCGTCGACGAATGTTAACCTCCCTTGTTTCGAGAATGGATGAAGCAATTAGCGTCCTTGAGCTAGCAAAAAGGTTAACGTGTCTGACACTGTAAAGTGGATAACCACAAGTTGAAGGAGCCCTGTAACGGTAGACATAATTAAAAAGTGTTTTGAAGCAAGTTAAATAATAACCGACGATATAACAACCCCTGAGGACGATTTTGATTAAGAATCTTTACAAAAAGAAATCGAGGAACTGGGAAAACAAGCAGATATCGAGATAAAATTAAAAGGTGAAGATAATCTTCCTATTAGCGAAGAACTTACTGGAAACTGGGAAGAAAAGTTAGTGGAAGAAGAGTTAAATAAAAATGATGGAGATGACGTAAATAGAAGTGCAAGTGAAGAGGAAAATGAAGATGTGGACAATGATTCCACCCCAATTTCTGAAAACTGAAAACTATAATGTGTTTAAAAAATCTCGCGCGTGAATTAGGTTCTAATACTTTGGTTGAGACATTATGTAACGTAGAACATATGTTTGAAAAAGAAATTTTAAAGAAAAAAGTTACAAATATTAAACAAACCTTCTTAGAACAATATCTTGGATAGTATTTTTTTGCAGTAATCTTGTAATTACATTATTTTAGTATTAAACACTACTTTGAAATAATGTTTTTGTAAATTTTAACCTCCACTTCTTTTATTTAATTTGAATAATAATTCCTTTAAGGAGGCCATTTTTCAGTGGTACCGACGGTGGTCCCCTTAGAGGAGTTTTACTGTATTTCGAAAACTGCAATTTAGACACCGTTTTTTGTCGCAAATATTAAGATATGATATACTATCAAGTTGTTACTAGAAAGCAACGAACTGGTTTCTCCGCGTCTTGAACTTTGAAAGCACATCTTTATTAAACGTATGTAATTTCAACTTTTACTGAACTAATTTTTGAAATTCTTGGATTAGTTAACATTAAGAACTTATAATGTTCAGAAAATTAAATAAAATTGATATTTACTTACCTTACCGAACAGTCAGTGACGTTTTTTATCCATGTAATACAGTACAGTATAAATATTCGACTTGTAATGGGCTTCTTATGATGTAATGTAAGTACATATTCAAGGCTAGTAGCAAAACAAATGTTTAATAATTGTGTTATTATTGAGAAATAATCATAAATTGGGTAAGAGAAAAAGTGATCTCTAGACTCTTTCATAAAATTTTATACAGAATCTTTTAAATGGTATTAATATCAAAAGCAATATCTGGCAACTGATCAATTTTAATAAAAATAATATGGCATGATAGGATAAAATATTTTATAACTTTACAAATATCACATACTATAATGATTTTTAAATACCCCGCATTTAATATACAGATAGCATCATAAATATACCAAATATAATTAGCTTAAATAATTATAAAAATAAATAAATATGATATATTTATTAATGTATTTTTATGTTTACAGGTTACTTATACAAAATTTAATAGAACAATGGCAATTCAACTTTACTAGTTTATTAAATAATGAATCTCCTGAAGATTTTAATTCCTATTATATCCCAGACACTACAATTGGCTCAAAACCTGTATATGGACCGCCCAATATTGTGTATGGACATTATCAACCAGAACAAGTTTATTTACCAAAGCCAGATTTTCCGACATTTAAACAACACCATGATATGTATGTGCCTCAGCCAGAATCTCAACATCACAATTTTAGTGATTTATCAGGCTATACGCCAAGACTACAACCCTATACTCAAGAAATAGGTATGACAAATAATCCGTATTATAATTACAAAGGATCCTATAAATCTCAAGGAACTTATGATCCACATGTACAATATTATAACCAACTACCTCAAATAACACAAACAAATCATTGGTGGAAAAGGTCAGTATTTGTCCTGTACAAACGAATTAAACACCTATTTTTATTTTTTATTTATTAGATATACACGAGATCTCACTAAACGTCATAGTAATAAATCTTCGAGAGCAAAGCGAACAACGCAATCACAGAATACTTTAAATAAAGCATTTAATAATAGACACAAACGTCAAAATCCTTTAACAGGGGAAGAACTATGTCAATCGCGAACACAATACATCATGCCACGTGCCGCTGTAAATAATAAAGGCGATTGGATGTACATCGTTAATATGCCAGAATCTGGCGATAAATACACACAACTTGTAAAAAGTGAGACGTGCCTGTAAGTATTACAACTTTTTAAATATATTGTATGCAAATAAGAAAACGATATACATAAATATACATGAGTGTATTCAAACTTAAACTTTCTCATTTGCTACAGTTCACACAAATTTCCCATTAATATATATTTTAGTTACTGAATATTTTTAATTTATACTCATAAAGAAGCTTGACATTAAAGTAATTATAACAGTTTCTTTCTGCAAAAAAAGCGATTAAGAGACGCTGGATCGCGGTTTCGTTTTTATATGGAAACTCATCATTTGTGGCGTGTCGCCTTTGCAAAAGTTTTTAAAAAATCAATAATGTTCTATTTAATAATTATCAATAGACACTTTTATAATAGTTCTTTGTAGTACGCTCGGGGACATTAGGAATGACGTGTTTAAGTAGCCTTTTTGTACAGAGTTACAGTCTAAATTCTTCGTAACTAAAAAATTAAGTTATTATATAACAGAAATGTCGAATATATTAAGGCATATTTGAGGATATATTAATAGAAAATTTTTATGCTTCACTGCTAATAAAAAATATTACTTAAAAATTAGAAAAACATTAGATACGTCATTTATCGCGTAAGCTTAATTGACTTTTAAAAAATAAAATATCTGCTAGCTGATTACACACAATATACATATGTATATATAGTTACTATTTTTTAATTTAATTATTTCAGGTAAATAGAACGTTTTGCATTTCTTTATTTGCAATAAGCGTATGTTTACAAGTCATAAATAACCTTGGGAAATTTCAAGTGTCGTAGACTAAATAAATATTAAATTACTACATCTGCGCTTACTCATTTCAATAGATATCCATTTACTGCATTAAATTCTTTCGAGTTTTACACGGACAAAAACTTTAAATCAAGTGGTTCAATAAGAAATGCCTTATTAAAATTGTGAACAAACCTGATTTGCATAATAAATTTTTCTAATAAATTCTTTATTTTAATTTTAAAAATCTCGAAACAAGCTCTTTTCAAATTTTTTATTTTACTAACAAATTTTATTATTTTTTAGAATTACGCCCTAATTAACACAATAGCTATTTTCACGTAACCTACCATCGGTTGAAATTTGTTAGTAATATAAAAAATTATAAATAGGTTTGTTTGGAGAATTTTTAAAATAGAATATAGAATTACAGAAGTCACATCTTAGAAGGTTAAATGGAACAATTCAATTATCTAATAAACATTGCTTGTAGAATCTTTTTAGAGTATGAATGGATGTGTTTATCAAGCCTGCTTGCTCAAAAATAATTTAATTTGGCAGTTCCATAAATAAACATTTTATTATTAAGTACAGCATTTTATATCTATTACAGGTATAAAATACTATTAAATACATTGTTTATTAGTCAATTTATTACATCCATTTAACCTTCTAAAATGTGTCTTCTGCAATTCTTTACATTATTTTAAAAATCGTATTCTAAGCGCTAAGCTAAAATCGAAGGCAATGATAAATGTAATACCCAAATCGATAATAACCTCACCAGAATAAAAGAAAATAATAACTTAAGCTAAAATTAAATTTGTATTTCTCTAGTAATAGGTATTATATTACGTTCGTAGAATATTCGACATTCTTGTTGATACAATTAGCTAAGTATTTTATTTATGAAGGATTTAGAATGTAACTCTGTTGGCGGAAAGGCGATCTAAATGCGACATTTACTGTATCCCCGATAGTACAAGTATGGAAAAGTAGCATTTTTCCGTACGAGACGTTATCATTTCGCGAATGGAAAACAATGTGGCTATGTAAACAAACAATGTTTGTTTCGTAGACATGAATGTGCAAACAGTAATAATAAATTTAATAGATAACTGATGGGTTTAGTTTGCTGTAAGGAAAAGTAGCACTTTCCTAAATAAAAACGTATCAAGAAATACAGTACATTCCGTTTACAAGTAAAAAACATTTTTTAAGGTATATTAGTTAACTTTTATAAAGTTTTATTATTACTTAAAATTGTTATGTATTTTATTTTTATTGCTTGAAGAAATTGCAACTTTCACATTAGCATAGAATAAATTGTAAAAATTGTCCCTCGCATCTCTTACATTATACGAAAGTGGTTTGAAGAATGGGTGTTACCATCTATTATTCACTAGAATAGCTATACATTTTAGTCGGTAAGTTTCACTTATTGCGTGAGTACATGTGACGTTACAACTCCATCTGTCAATTAGTGCTTTATTAACAAGTCATCGTGTAAGTGCATCGTTTTAAAACGTTAAATTTCAAACAGCGTGCTGTAATACTAAAATATTTTAAAATGAACATATCTCTTAAACGCAATCACTAGATAATGTTTGTTATTAAAACTTGAAAATTAATTTAAAATGTTTACATCTCAATTTTTTAAAAAATGAATAAAATTGCAAAAAGAAAGAACTTCAGCGTTTTGAAGTGGAACTTGGATTACAGTGTAGATTGGCGCAAATAAAAACAGTCAAATGCGTAAAATAAAAAACACCGTATAATAGAGGGCGATGTTGTCACTGTTAGCTTTTTTTACCGACCAGTAATAGATTGTTTTTAGTTAGTAGGTAAAATATGTACGTTTTATGACAATAGCATAGTGTCCCAGAACATACATAGCTTTTGAGCGGGCCTAGAACATATACAGCTTTTCAACGGTACCGTGTCCTAGAACATACATAAGATTTTCACAATACAATGCCAGCATACGTGTGTTGCCTTTCGCGTATTGGTTGTTAGGGCGCCGCCCATTTGAGAGGCAGTTTTCATGCGTTGGTCAGACTGTCCGTTTGTGTATTGGTTCTTTAAGTTACCGTGTCCACTGTCCGTTTTCGTATTAGTTCTTTAGGTAACTGCTACACGTTGATCATCCCCTTGATTAAAATTATTACCGGGAATTGTGTACTAGCGTAATAAGTAATTGACAGTGTTACAAACGTGCAATAAGAGAATGTCTGTATGCATTTACCACGAATAAATGTACTTGAACTATAAATTTAATGTAATGCGTAATTGGTAGTACTACATACGTTTAGTAATAAGACAATGGGCTTTATGTAGTTATACGAATGCGTATACTTGAACTATAAATGTAATCGATCGAACAGTGCTCAGCCATTTGTGTCTAACAGTAGATTAATTATGCATAAGCATAACAAGACAATGAGCTTTATGCAATTACCGAATTATAAATTTAATCGATTGAGAAGTGGTTAGCTACTTGTTTATGCTAAATTAATTAGACATTGAAAGTGTGTGGTTAAACGTGCGTGGTCACCTAGACATAATCATTTAACTATAGGAATTGAATTGCACTACGCAGACAACCGTCTATAAATTACGAACATTAAAAATCATATGTGTAAGTACGTAAAGTTAAGGGGGGAATGTTTCAACGCCTAGAATCCCGGCCTCTTCATCTACGAGAAACTTGAGATTATCGCCCCCACTCTCTTCTGCATGCGTTCGAGAATGACGTAGACCTCTTCGATCTGGTTGATCAAAATATGCTGCAAATGGATAATAATACGTAAACCTATCGATTTCACTCGCTACTATATGGCAAAAAAACCCAACGCTGATGATAATTTGCATCGAAAGTAGATCAAAGTTAGACTTTGGGTGTTTTATGATATAAATACAGTAGTTGGCTTGGGTTGTATCGACTGCTTTAGTAGACTAATGGTGCTAATTAAAATGGAATTCCCTTAGTTCGAGAACATTATACAAGATAATGCTGATGATAACAACAACAATACTACTAATAACGAATTGTGCCGGTGAAAACGTCTGCAGTTACGGAATTAATCTAGAGGACGATATGTTGCTAATTATAGGTGCAAACCGTGTAAACATTCAAGAACTATTTGATTATGGTAACGCTGGTTGCAGTACAACTTAAATTAAATATTGCGGAATAGCGCGGAAACTCGTGATCGATTATGAACTAAAGTTACTCGATAGACTTAAAATATTGGCATACATGCAAAATTATATCATAGGTTCCTTTGTTGCCTCAATTGGTTAGGTATCCAGGCCTATTTTTGTGGTCACACCGACGGAGATAAAACTCTACAATCTTCTTCTTCCGATTCTACTATGCCAAACACCGACTGTCCATTAGTAATTCCTATAAAGCGAAATTAAAAACACATTTAGGTATCGCAACAGTTATATCAGTGGCTTCTGTTTACCGAATATTAAAAGAAACAAAAGGTAATAAGAAAATCGACAACTCATACATGACAAATCGTGTAAAATCTAAACGTGATATTGATTCTGATGATGCTTTCAAAGACAGCTTTTAAACCGCGACACGTCGGCGAAAAATGTTTATAATTTTATTTTAAAGTTAACATTTGTGCTATACATATTTACACTTTACAACAGTTTTATATTCCATGAATATTATCTGATATTATTTATTTATAAAACGTGCGTATGCTTGTAACATTTTACTATTTGTAATTCAATATTATAATAAATTTAACATACGACTTCCTAAAACATTCCGTAATAGTTGGCAATGCATAAACAACAACAGTCTTTCTGTTTTGAATGTACTTTACAGTATAATGCTAGTAAAAAGACACGATTTGTCACATATTAAACCGAGGCTATCGATTCGGCCTTTCTCAAGTTATAACGGTCAAGCTGTATCTATATTTAAAATTTCAATATTTTATTTTGTAGTATGTATTAGAATTGAGCAAAGAATTTAGCTATAGATGTAGCTATAGATTTTCTAAAATAATTAGCCGACGTCATAGGTTGTTGACCTTCTCGATATTAGGGTAGTGGGAAAAGGAGTCAATCTAGTCTTGAACGTGCATAAGATTAAAACGTGTTGGCTTCCTTAATATTATGAGAGCAGTGACAGGAGATAAAGATGCAGCAACGCCTTGTTGAAATGGAGAGTTGTAAGAAGAAAGCCGTTTACTTTGACGCGTCTATAAATAAAATACATCATTTGATTTGAATAAATATCGTCGTAAACAAAACATTTTCGAAATAGTATAAAACAAACGGAAGCGATTCTACCGAAAGTTTTAGAAAAGTTACTACGTGAACGAGTAGACAATGAGCGATTTGTCTGCATATAAATAAAGTTAATATGTTAAAATGGTGTCATAATGATTTGCAACGTCGTACGAGAAAGACTGATAAAGCGTAAAAAAGCGTAAAAAACTAGAAGAGGCTGCGGGGTGGTCAACAGTTTAATTAACAAATTAGCGATCTAATTACATATTTCAGGATATCAATACTATGGACCGAGTACAAATTTAGCGAAAGTGTTTAGGCGTCAAGATCCAGGAATTAACCCTTTAAAATCTGTCTATAAACATCGTGACTTTGCGTACGGGGATAATAACGACTTAAGCGACCATCACCGTGCCAAACTAATATTACAACAGAAGACTTAGAGCAGTGTTAATCAAGAGATACTTCTTTAAGTGAAAGACTGGCCGCCGTATCCGCAGCTAGATCGATGAAAATTAACTTAAATTTGGCAGGAACGTAGTGAGTTCTACATGTAGACGATGTCTTCGTAAAAACGTAGTGGTAGTGGACCGTTAAATTTTAGCCTCGTCTCGTCAAGAAAATAAGAATTGCGATCAGACAGCGTGATTCGTGCGGAGGCAGAGGTATTGAAAGTTTAATAAGGATAATTTAAAATACTGCTTACGCTACAATTAAAGAGACGGGCGGAAGACAAAAGGTGCAGATACTTTCGGTTGTATCATTACCTAAATCGGACGGCGTTATACTGTTAATTTCACTATTTGCCGGACTTCCGGTCTCGGTGCATTAAGTGACGCGGTGGCGGGGATCGCTAAGACGGTAAATGATTCAAAGGGCACAAAAAAGCTCCAAGAAAGAACCGGTAGATATAATAGGACAATGAAAGCGATCGCCGTAGGAAAGAAAGGACCCTGGCTCTATTTGAAACCTCACAAAACGCTTTGTACTTGTGATCTTATTGGCATTCAAAAAATTAATTAGATTACCTTTCAGCAACTTGATCGATATTGACTTGCGAAAATATGCAGTGAGCGTACCATATTTTAGAAACTTCGTATAGTTCAATGAACGAGCCACCAGCGTCATATTTGTTGCTTCCAAGTTTATGATTATATAAATCCTCGTAGCAATTTATAGTCACACTTAGAGATTAAATGGTGAACAATGCGCAGCCACTGTCTCGAACTACAAATTCTGAAAGGTCATTTCGTATACTGTCTACAACATTCGGCGTGTATCAAGCTTTCAATCGCTCTTTATTTTCAACGTTCAGTCATGGGTTGAGCATTTCTTTCTTCCATATTTTAAACCCTCCTCGTTACTATTAGCATCAATAGCTGGAGGCACACGTTTTACGATTCTCTCTCAAATGCCATATTTATTTTAAAAGCGTAATTACATATTTTGAATTCGTTTTTGATGCCAGTATAGAAAGAATTCGACTACATTTTTATGACTTACTTGATAAATTGACTCTGTGTGTACGTGGTTTTTAAACAGTGGCTAAATATCTATTCATTTTACGCGCTTCGAACTCCTAATTTCATTTATTTTTAACTTTTTACTTCTATGTAAAGAACTACCTGACCCATGTGAGTTCTTTTAATTTATTTAAACGAGCCGTTAATGTCAAAGTCGAAGGTTGTGCGCAAATTGATTCAGAGAGAGCTCTAAAAATAAGCATTTATATTATATTAAATTAGTTAGCACATGTTGAGTCTTGGATAGTTCAAGAATAACCTATCCCCTTGCACCAACTCCGTCTATACATGAAATAAATCGAGAAACTTGCTTTGCAAACTGTCAAAATTTTGGATAAAGCAATAATCGGAAATTTTCATCTTTGCTATTACGCTATTTACTGTAACATATCTACTTGCAATTGCGAGACCTTAGCCTTTCGTATCATACTATGAGGGAACCTACTTTTCATGAAATCATCAATTTAAAATTGCAAACAAGAATGTTCCTTAGAATAAATTAAATAGATTTTATTTCAGATTAGCGATCTTTATTATGAACTTAAAATAATTGGAAATATATTGCCTTTCATTAAAATTGCAATACCTGTATATAGCGATCCTATTTTAATAAAATTTTAGGTGAACATTTATTTAATAATAAGTAACAAATCATGAGCATTTCAAGAACTATTATCAACAATGATTAAAATCTGTGTTGCGTTGTTATCGAGTGTAGCAAGAAGACGGCTGGCAACAACATCGTCCGGGAACTGGATCTGGAAGACGTGCTACAAGAACGCCAAGATCGCTTTCTTAGACAATTGGCCGGAAGAGAGAGATTTATGTCAACGCGAGGTGTCGCAAATGATGGTATGGGGTAAAGGATAGGACTGGTTCGATATCAACGATATACAATAGAATTAGACATTTCAGATAGAATGTGTTGAACGAAGCAAGTGGGATCTTAAATGGAATACCGTGACATTCAGTGGCGAATTCCGCTTTTATTTGGCTATACATGATAGTCATCGGAGAGTGAGGAGACAACACGGTGAAAGACGCAATTTCCAACATCTTGTGTATCGTCATGTGTTAGTGTTTATCCAAGGCACCATGACAACTGAGCAGGTAATTACCAATGTGTTGGAGCCTTATGTTTGCCCTTACATTCAGAGTGTTGGCCAAGGACTGTTTCAGTAATACAATTCCCATCCACTCATAATGTTAATTTACTGCCATGGCCGACCAGATCTTCGGATTCGTTACCAATTCAACAGGTATTGGACATGATGAGGAGAGTTATCACTTTTGTAGTATCCTCCAGCTACACTAGCTGCACTTTGTCATAAAGTCCAGGGTGCTAGGGATGCCCTTCTGCAGGAAGATATAGATCAATTGATTGAATAATGCCCACATGTTTGAATGAGATGAGAGGAGGGCCAATGCATTATTGATCAATATACTGTTACTGTTTCGATTTTTGTTTGCAATTTTCATGATTTGTTACTTCTCCTTAAATAAATATTGACCTAAAATTTTATTACACTAGGTTCACTATATCCAGGTATTGTAATTTTAATGCAAGGCAGTATACTTATAAAACATTTTATAAATCATTAATTTAATAAATACATGATGATTTTTAAATTGATAATATAATTTTAACCATGCATTCTACTCAATAAAATAGACAACTTTTACAAATAACTTTTTTAGAAATTCCTAAAAATAAACAAAAAAAGTAACAGTTAATGCGTCACATGTTTATTTAAATATAAAATAATAAAGCGAAACGGTACTTAAAGAATATGTTCAAAATTTTCACCATTTACTTGAAATAATAGTTTGCATTACGTAACCATTGCTCTTTAAAGGCACAAAATGAACGCGGTGTTCTTCGTATTGTTGTCGCAGCCTGATTTATTCTGGCAATAAATTCTTCTCTTGTATTTACTGCTATTTAAAACACTAAATTCACATGGATTAAGATCTAGACATCTCAAAGGCCACGGAATTAGTCCATTCCGACCAACCCACTTATTCGGAAAAGTGTGCTGCAAACACTTATGTACTTTTCGGCGGATGTTTAATGATACCTCCTCTAATGGCGTGAAGATTTTGTTGTAAAAATTCTAAATACAAATCGCCTGTTAAATATTTTGGTAAAATGTGTGGCTGGCCCAACTAGCATCCCATTCACAATTACCATCCACATTTCACGGAAATTCGTTGCTGAACATTGGTTCTCTGGATTGTATGGGGGTTTTCTTCAGTCCAAATACGGACATTTCAGAAACTGGTGATTCCATTTTGCATAAAGAGTTAGAAACAACAAGCTGATCGGTAACGTAGATCATTACATTTTTAATTTTTTTCATAGTCAGCTATTAATCATGTTAAAATTTGTTTGAGGAGGGATTTCAAAAGATGAGCTTCGCGCAATAAGTGTTTAGAATTCAGAAAAATTATCAGGTGATTGATTACCATATCTCGCTGAAATTTTCGAAATAGGGCGATGCACCTAACAGTTCATGGGAAGTCATGCTAAATGTATGCCCTTATACAAATCGAACCGTATGAACTTTGAATTTTTCTAGAAGTTCAAAACAATACCATGAAAAAATTTAGAGTAAATCCTCAGTACTGAGATGCTATTCCGATGATGCGATGAAGGTATTGAAGGATGAAGGCATCATAATCGGAAGAAAAGCTGACACTTTGAATCTATTAACAAACCTTTCAATTTTCTACATAGCCTAAAAAATTACATTTATCTTTGCCTGCCTTCGTTGGAAAATTGATATAAAACTTGATCGAAAATGTGAAGAAGCGAACGTTCATATATCATCTTCAAAATTGCAACCGAAGACGTAATCGAAGAGTCTTAGCAGGTTTCATGATGCCATAGCTAGGCAAAAAGGACGTCGTTTAAATTGAATTATCCTACACCACATATTATTTTGGATTTTTCTTCGAGAAGAATCTGCCAATATGCAAATTTAATTTTTTACTTTTGTTTAAATGTGATGTTTTAATTTTATCAATTTTACTTATTTATTTATTTATCTTTTTAATTATGACATATATTAATACGTGTCAAATAAATTCATAAATTTTAGATTTAAAGATGCTCCTAGGGAAAGGACCGAAACAATTATCATTTAAAGATAAATTTGGACAGGCTTTGTCATTTTTATTTTCACTCTCTATTTTATTAATAGTCCAAATTTTGAGATAATATTCATACACTTTACATTATTAAATTGTAAATACATACTTCAGTTCAAAAAAGCAGTTCATATTAACAATTCAGCCGCTTTGATGTGTTACAATGTATAACAAAATATAAATTATATATACATAAATCCTACATTTTTGTTGCAGCTCTCAGCAATGTAGTGGCTTTTGTGGACTTCCTAGTGGATACTCATCAAGATGTGAACAAAAATTTATACAAAAGCGTTTGGTTGCATTAGAAGGTTCAGGAAATCAACTATACACAGACGTATTTTGGTTTCCAAGTTGCTGTGTATGCACTGTATCTCGTTAAATAATCCACATTTCGTTAAAAATGATTTCTTTTAAAATATTAGAATTAATAAGACGTTATCTTAAGGTTAGCATTTGTTTAAACAACTTAATTTTTCATTTACACTTGTGGTAGTTGTAATGTAGATAGTGAAAAAATGTTTTATAAATGTATGTAAAAATTGCAAATGTGACTATAAAACGATATTTTGTATTTTGTGATATATCTACATAATTATTGAAAGTTTACAGTAGGAAATTGCATAATCATCTTAGAAAATAATATTAATTACTCCAATAATTGTGTTCATAAGCATCTCATATAATACATAATTTTAATAGACGTAATTTTAGAAAATTTTAAAGAAATAACAAGTTTATTAATCAAGGATACTTAATTTATAATTCTTTTTATTTCAATTTAACAAAAAGGAAACAAATTAAGGATATTCTACAAAGCATTAGGTATTCACATATTGTAATCAAAATGCATTATACATTTATCACCATTAATTAATTCCTTATTAGTGACTTAATGATTAGAATATTTCTTTTAATTAAAAAATTATTTAGTAATGTAAATGTTTTACTCTTATAAACAGAATTGTATTGGCTACATGCTGAGTTTCTTTTCATTATTTATTGTATTTACAGTTTTATACGCTTCATCTTCTATTTTATAAATACTGTAAACTACCCCTTTTATTTGTTAATTGTATATTACACTTATTTTATTATTATTATTATGTTTTTATACGTTATTTTTGAACTTATCCTTTGGTTCATTAATGCAAAAAAGTAGCATATTGTGAAAATATAAATATAAATAAAACTATTTGCATTTGATTATATGACATAATTTTGATTAGCAACAGTCTTCTAATTCTTTTAAATGGTACTAGACAGAGTAATAATGAATTTAAATATCTATTTTATTTCTACAACGCTGTGTATTTTTCAATACTACTCTGCATAACTTATTCGCATTTGAAGAAAGTTTTGTTCTATTAATTTGATATGCAACCCAACATACAATAATTAAATGTTGTCAATCATTATTAGCGGTTTCAGGTGTATGTTTGGAAAAAAGAAACCATAGGGACGTACCTTAAAGGTAATCTGTTAGCCAGACTTGTAAATTAATTATCTAGAGAAAGTTTTAAAGAAATCTTTGAAACTTTGTCACAAATTGTTTCACTCTATTGCAAATTTTGTATCCAAAATCTGAAAGAAATCTTTAGAAAAATTGTGACGCAATAAACGCTTAACTTAAAATTGTATAAATATCTTCTGCAGTCTAAATATATACTAAACTCTAAATATGGAGTTAAACGCCGCTGAAATAAAAAATAATTATAAATTGTTGAAAAACAAACCTTTACAAAAAAACCAAAAGTCTATAACGTTGTCAAAAGCTTCAAATTAACTCAACAACTGAAATTCCCAAACCAATAAACTAAAATAAACGCAAGATTTCTAAGAAAATATCGATCTTCGTTATCAAGCACGACAAAGTGGTTAAATCTATTTGATAATTCAATTGAATTGCTTGAGTTTATTAGTTTAAGCATTTCTTATTTAGTTATTGAGTTAATTTAAAGCCTTTGACAACGTTTTAGAT
>JAHWXV010363741.1:0-11167 GCA_024586415.1 Phrixothrix hirtus | reverse complement strand
TTTTATCATATTATATTTTAAATGCTTTATTTCATGTATACATGGACATTTTTTAAAGTTTTGCATTCCACATTTGTGGAATCATACACCTGTGTTTTTTTACAGTTTAATTTAACGGTGAGTTGCTTAGCGCCTAAACCTTCAGTTTGGCGGGCTTTTGTTGGGTTAATCTTTTCTTTAAGTGTAAGAGTGCTACATATGCAATACATTTTTATTTAAAAAACACAAAATCTAGTTAAAAATAAAAATCTTAAGATGATTTAAAAAATGAAAACAATTTTTTTATTCGTAGGTGTGACACCACGAGAATACTTGTAACCACATCAATAAATTGCACAATATATGCACGTATTTACAATTAGGATTAAAAGTGCAGTTTCAAGAACTGTTAATTCTACGTTTTAGCAGAATAGTATAAATAAGTCCCTTTTGAAGTTTGTTAATAAATTAAAAAGTTCCACGATTAAATTTAATACACAAATATAATTTTAATTCCTTCTAAGAAATATATACAAATTTATGCATGTTAAAAGCATAGATATTATTTACATTACGTATGCAGACACAATTTTCTGTATTTTTCAGGTTAAATTTATTCCATCGGGCCTATATTTCTTTCCGTGTTCACGTTAAGCAGTTTCTGGCCTAGCCTATATATTTTCCCTATAATTTTCAGTAAGTATTAGCATAAAATGACAACAGTGTCTAATTACTGTAAACAGCAAACAAAGAAACAAAAGATTTAATAAATGTTTAGTTTTTATTTACTTATTTTCTCTGAAAAGTAGTAAATGTAACAAAGATGAGTGAATAAGAAACAATACAATAACGATATTTACATGAAAACAAAAATAGAATGTAAAACTATGAGTATTGCACAAAAAAAGCAGTTATTTATAACAAATGCTCAAAATGTCCGCCTTCTGCTCTAATGCAGGCATTGCAGCATCTTATCATAGACTGATAAACCCTGAAGGTTATAGTGGGGTGATTTTGGATATTCATTACAGCATCAATGAGTCTTTCAATGAGCTGCTCTAAACTGCATAAACCATTTACTTTAAATGATCCCAAAGATATAAATCAACTGGATTTAAATTCGGTGATCATGGTGGCCACCTTACAGGACTCCAAAGGCCAATCCACTACCTTGAAAAGTGACGATTTAACCATTCGGTGACCTAGCGACCATTATGAGGTGGTGCACCATTTTGTTGTAAATACATACCTCACCTTATGTTTAGAGGAACGTCATCTAAAATATTAGATACATCATTGTCCAGGAACTCTAAGTATTCAATCGAATTCAAGTGATTTGGGAGAAATAGTGGATTTAGTACAATTCCATTAAAAATTCCTGACCAAACATTTATTGAAAAACATTGCTGAAAGTTTTCAGACATGGATTTCCTAAGGACCAGTAATGAACATTATGGGTATTAAAAATCCCATTTTGCATAAAAATGGTTTCATCTGTCCACATGACCATTTGAAAAGAAATTTTTGTTATCTGCATGTTCTCGCAGAAACCAACAACATAACTCAGTTCTTTGTTAAGTGTCCCTTGCGTGAAGGACCTGGATGGGTTGATAATGATATGGCGCAGTTCTTCCCTATGAACAGTTCTCCATACCAAAGACTGTGATGTTTGCAACTGGTTGGCAATCCTTTAGGTGCTTGTCGTAGGATCTCTAATCATCAGCATCTTGATATTGTGGGGCACCAGTGTTATTGCTTACAGTTGTTCTTTTTGTTTCTTGCAATCTGCGAAAAGTTCTTGTAAAAACGGAGTGGTATGGCAAATGGCGATTTGGAAATTTGCTATGGTATTCGTGTCGAGCACGAGCAGCGTTACCATTACAATATCCATATACAAATACCATATCGGCATACTTATGTGCAGTAAAAGTATTCATAATTAACTTTTAAGTACTCTAAAAAGCAAATAAGCATACGAAAAAACAATTTTACTAAACAGTATGTCGACAGGTAACAACAATAGTATATAGAACAAGTATTAATGGCCATTTGTTTGCTTTCTAGGCTATGTTTTTATCAGATTTTGTGGATTGCAGTGTCAGCACAGATTAACACTTTCAGATAAAAAAGTGCAATTATCTCGAAAATGGTGCAAAATACGAAGTCAAAACAAGAGCATCTTTTTTACTTAGTAGGGTTTGGGCAAATCAATTTTAACTTTAAACTTGCAAAATTCTGAAGGGCATAAAAAATGTGTTTGATAATGTTACCCGTAGCCCCACTTCCGACGCCTATGGTTCATGAATCTCAACAAAAATCGGTGTGAACATTGATGTTCAAGCATGATATCAAACTACCGAATTTTATTTAAATTGGTTTATTCATTTAGGAAATACAAACAATAACATGATTTTCATTGATGTCATTTGGGGGTGTATTTCCAGATCCTGTTTATAGGAACTTTTTTACTTATTTTTTCGTGTAGAATTTGCCGTTAAAAGGTTTTGCACCCATTATGAATCACCTTGTATAATTGAAGATAGAGGGTGTAATGGAATATCTAGTAAAATTATGACATACGTGTTTAAATTATGCATCTTTAGTAATTCTTTTAAACATAGCGTCTTCCCAGCATGGCTTTATGAACCAAAGATCAACTGAAAAAAAATCTTATCATTACTCAACTATCAATTGAGGTAGTGGATTCGGGTGGGCAGGTGGGTGTATTATATACAGATTTCATGAAGGCATTTGGTAGAATGAACTGGTATTCTGTTAGAAAAATTAAATCATTTAGGTGTCTTCCATAATATGATATAGTTTTGCCAATTGTATTTGCAGCACAGAGAACAATTTGTCTGTTATAATGGCCGTAACTCCTATAGTTACATATCCGCATTAGGAGTAGCACAAGGTTCTAATCTGGGTCCAATGTTTTTTTTCATTACTGATTTAAACACCAGTTTATACTCACTTAGGTTACTCTATGCTGATGACCTAAAGATTTATTTACCAGTTTCAGAACTGAATGGCTGCTTGCATCTTCAGGTTAATCTGAACAGCATGTGTTCAGATAATAGATTACCATTAAATATTGCAAAGTGTAAAACAGTAACATATGCCAAAAAGAAATCGCATATTGAATTTGTATATAAGAAAGAAAAGACGATGTTGTCACTTCATTCTTCTATGAATGATATGGGAGTCATACTTGATTCCAGTTTAAGCTTTACTGAGCACATTAACCTAAAAATTGCTGAAACATAAAATATATGGATTTATAATTTGAAACTCATGAATTTGATGATATTGTTGCACTGAAGACTTTATATTTTTTGTATGCTTGTTCAAAGCTTGAATATTGCCTCAATGTTTGGAGCCCTTCATATAATAATCACATTCAGAGGATTGAAGCTATACAGAAGAAATTTTTCAAATACTTGACTTTTAACGTGACTGGGGTCTATTCACAAAGGGGTTGTGATTATCAACCATTACTAGATAGTTTTAACATGGAAAGTCTAGCATTTAGAAAACTTCTTTCTCCTTTAATATGTATGTATAAAATAATACACAATATTATTGATTGTCTAGAGTTGCTTCAACGAATTAACATTAATGTTCTACAATTTAATAATAGTTTAATGTTTTATGTTTGGAGATGCTAGACGAAACAACTTCGAAGGACCACCAGTAGGTTTAAATGTGCTACTAGGCACATGCCAGTTCATTAAAGCGCAGCCTGGTCATTACCAATACTTACTACACTACTAATGTTGCAACTGGGGATTTCCCAAATGTAAATATAATGAAACGTGGGAAGTACCGATTTGTGTAATAAACAAAACGATTCAATTTACAACAAAATATCATAAAATGGTGTGCAAATACGAAAGTTAAATATATAAGAAATTTATATATGAGTATAAATGAAAATGCAAATAGCGAAATTTAATATTAGATGTAAAATGTACTTACCAATTCTGATGAAACTAAGTTTATATATAATACTGCTGTTGGTAAGAACAAAGGAATTGCTGGAATTAGGTATAAAATTGGAAAAGCAAGGAATTTATACCTTAAGTATGTATTAATGAGTTTTCGACTACAAGTTTTAAAACTACGTGAATCACTTATAAAAACAGCATTAATTTAGTTAGTTATTACCACAAATGTAACGTAAACACAATCTTTATGTATGTCGGAGATCACTAACTATAAAAGCGGTGAACTTTAAACAAAATACAAGAACCGTTATGGGTTTAAAACAACAAAAAAACGAGAAAACAAAAATATCAAACATCTTCTTGTAGAAGGAATGGAATTATATAAATCGACGCATTGGCTTAATTTTAATTAGAATACATGTGCGCAATCTTTAATGTATTGAAACTAAAGTTAAGTAAAGATGTGTCATAGATGCACGTTTTAATAAATCAAAGTTACAGGCTTTATTGGTATGCAACCAACAATGCATGAAAATTGAAATTAATTAAATAAAAGCACGAAACAAAACTAAAAGGCCTAAACAATGTTAATAGACCAAGAATCAATCCACCAAACAGATTCCCAATTAATGTAATGTATAATAATTTTAATAATATTTATGGTTCATGTGATATATTCTTGAATACTTGGAATGAATATAAACAGTGCACGAGATATGTTATAACCTTTTATGATAGTATTTGTATTGTTTGCGCATTTTAGTTATTTAGCTATTAAACTTTCTACATCAAACTCATTACTATATATCTGCAAAATGTATGATTATGTTTTAATTACATATTGTATATTGTGATGTTTTTTGTTGATGAATGAACCACCTTACCTGATAAGGTCCGCTGCTCAGAATGTTCCATGGTAGAGATTTGGTGGGTCCTAAATTTGAGACTTAGTACACATTCAAAAATGGTATTCGGATATCTCTGCTTTATTTTATTTTGCTTAAATTGCATATACAAAAAAAATAGAATATAAAATAACAATAACTAAAGATGTTCTAAATTTCAAGAAATTAACAAATTAAATCAACTTATAAACCTACTAAATGTTGCTTGAAATGCAGTGTAAGGCAGAAACCATTATGATTAAAATGAGTATCAAGAATTTAAAAAAATTGAGGTTAAGCAAATCAAGGCCTTGAGAATGTTAAGCTGCCAGATACTGTAAATAATTTAAATAATGTGAAACGACAACGATATAAAATTTTCCAGAGTTAAATTAAAATAAAATATTAATAAAAAAATATCTTGGTATAAATATTATTTGCAAGTATGGTTGAGTAATCCTTGAAAGATAATCTATCGGTCCTAATGGCGTAGACGCTGGCGAAGCCAGGTGCTAAGAGCTTCAATGGTAGTGATAGAACTCCTACTTTGAAGATTTGGCATACAAAAAAGAAGAACTCGCAAATCTTCTGTAGAAAACTATATAAAATTCATTAATAATAAAAATTATGGTGCCACGAATACCTCTTGGTTGAAAATTAAAACATTACAATATTATATGCTTCATTTTATAAAGTGATTTTGTAAAATCTTTTGGGCAATAAGTTGCCACAATAAAACTAACTCAGCAGCACATGGTAGAGTAGGGAGGGTAGTATGTGATTGAGGTTTCGTTATTATAAGGCCTTTTCTCTAGAGATGCTGTTGATTCCAAAAAGTCAAAGAGTTCCTGGAAAGCAAAGAAAGTAAGGCGAACAAGTAAATCAAATAAAGTAGGGTGCCAGTCGTTTTGAAGTATTAGCAAAGAGGTGGTGCACAGGATGCATGTCGTTGAAGTTCTTCCTATGCTGAAATAAACTAAATAGTCCAGCTTACCATCAAGTCTTACCCCAAAGTGTGCGATACCTGCAAAAGAGGACAGGATATGACAAGACCTTTCAAGAATTAGACTGAGTTCTTTCCTGAACAGAAGTGATGTTTATTTCCAAAGATAAGTAATTATATTCTGTAATAGCACTCAACATCATTACTAATAATAATAATAACAATACTTAACTATTTAAAAAGAATAAATAACAGTAAATTTATATCCATCTAAGGACACGCTAATCATTCAAAAAAGTTAATTACGTGCTTTTCTATGGATTAAAGCTAACACCTAAATCTTAATTTGGAGGGTACGATAATACCTATCAATAATACTTATTCTTTGTACAATATATTTATCAAACAACAAATTAATGAAAATACTTTTTTATGGATCAAAATTAACACATATATTTTAATTCTGAGGTTATTAACGTGAATTAATGTTTTTCTAGCAACAAACTGATAAAAATTCTTTAGATATTTAAAATTATGAATATCACATAATTATTAAGTGAAATCTGCGTAGCAAACATTGGTATCAAAAGCAAACAGTAACAGTGTACTATTTTTTATAAAATAACTTAAGACTGAAAAGGGATTTTAATTATAATAAATCACAATTTTTGGCAATGCGTATAAACATACCATCCATGTTTTGCATTCAAATAAATTATAATAATTAAATTAAGAGCATAAAGTAGTACAGTTGGTTACTTCAAGGTAAACAGCTGATTGTGCAAAATAATTTGTTTGTTAATAAATTGAAATGAAAGTCAAGATGGCGTATCGATAATACTGCGTCAAATTTTTCATATAAAAATTATTTTTAAAACAAAATTTATCAAGGAATCTTGTTAAATTTATAGATGATGTTACTTCACAGAGATAACTTAATATCGAAGTTCCACAAAATACTAATGAATTTGATTGAGATATTATTTCTAGGAAAAATTAATTAAGTAAACAGAGCAAATCATAAAGTTACATTAATTATACACAAAATTTTAGACCGTATAGGTAAATTAGTATTTTAAACATTGAAAGAAAAATTAAACTTTCAGATGCGCCTATTGACATGTACCGGTTTACTTCAGAAAAATAACGGCCATTGTTGACCAGGTTCTTGAGCATTCGTAAAAATTATTTCTTTGTCCTACATTATTGTATTAATTTAGGTCGTAATTGTTTTAAAGGTATTAACATTATAGCTCGAAATAGTAAACGTATAATAAGTAATTAAAAATAGTACGACCTTGTTATCGATGTTTTCTTGCCATCTTTTCTAGGGCCAATTCAGCACACAGTTAATTTTTGGACCATCGAGTCAAGATAACAGAAAAAATCAAAAGGAGCAATTACTAATTGTACTAATAAGGCAATTAATAAAGAAAGCTTACCATCGTACATTCAATTTCGATGCCACATTTAAATCAAAGTCTAGAAGCATGAGCTATCAAAAGAATGTTTTACTTTCAACACATTTTAACGAAAACATGTTCCGGTTTTGTATAAACCCACAAAAAATTATCAGACAAGCAATTCTATTGTATTTCAACGTTCAAAATAGCAGCGAAAGATTATATTTGATGTTCGACATTACAGTGAGCTACTTCCTAGGCAATAATACAACATTACAGTTTCTCTGAATTAATCATAATAAACATAAAAATTTGTTTTACAAAGTCAAAGTTTAAACCAAAAGAACTATTATTAAATCTCTACATAGGAATCATATAAAATAATGCAAAAATTATTACACTTCAGTTAGAAATTATTGTTTACCTTAAACTTAAACCTCAAGCCCGGTATATACAAGGTAACCTCAAACAATTCTTATATACAATTTTGTCCCGGGTGCGTCTTTACAATAAGTGCCTGTTACAAAGTACTATTATTATTATTGGTATCAAAATTATGATGATAGTCATCGCTGTGATACACTTTTGTGTTTATCCTAATATTGTCTATATTGTAATTTTAGCAATTCTTACCTAATATTTAGCAAATACTTGCTCACCAGTTTCTAGTTTTGCATTGGTCCTTGCAACTATTCTGGTTTGACCAATTATTTTCATTCTTTCAAGGTGACTTGTCACAATTTTTAGTGTTAGAAAGAACCCATGACTAGCCATTTGAATTATTGAGGTTCTACTGTATTTTACATTTCATTTGATAGGCCCAATTAACATTTTAGACGTTAAAGCTTTTGGTGGGAGATTACAAAAAAGACTCATACAAGGTTAGGTAGGAATAAGTATCTATTTTCAAACTTCTCTTATTTCATAATATATTAAGATATAAATTCAAATCATGGGAACCATGGGTTCACAATAAATAGCAATTTATGACAGTTATCAAAGTATTTGTGAGACGTATTAATTTAACTGTGAATATAGAATGTTCTTTTGCTATTACAACTTATTTTAAAAATAACAATTCTATGTAACCACTCAACATCTATTTTTACCATCATTTTCATTTAAATCAATGAGGTCCAGTTATTACTCGGATAACAATTGGAAAGTGGGCACACAAGTTTTGCACTATTGCTTTAGCTGCCAGGCTAAAATTAAAAGGAACAGCTCATTCCGTGTGCATATCTGAAAATACTAAACGATAAGTATTAGTACTCAATATTTTATGCCGAAGTTTTTACCCTACCAAATTCAAGTTGTACAAAAACTTATGCTTCAAGATAAATGTCAAACAAAGCTCATACTCACCTGTCAGGTGCTAGACTTGAAGAGTGTCATTTAACTGATGTTATATTCAATAATAAAATTGTCATGTTGTTTGAATTTTTAATTAAAGTTTAGCATTATTGTATATAAAATAGATATCATAATGCCTAACCTTGTATTTTTTATTGAATGGTTAAATTTTATTTCGCAGCATTTAAGCTCCATAGTTAATTTTAATTTAAAAATTTGTTTTTTTCCTTTTGAAAATATACTGTTATCAGTTATGAAGATGAAAATTTATGAACAAATTATAGGGAATGAGTTATATAGGAATGGATTATGCATAGACAAGTTGTAAGGGACAATTTATAGGAAATAAACTTTCTTAATCCTGTACATGTGTGCCAAAGATCCAAATTTTTTTAGTATTTTTAAAAAATTTAATTTTAAATAATTACAGGCATATATATGGTCAAATGATATAATAAGTATAACAAGAAAAGATATGAGTCACTTACGCTTAAAGCATCTACAAAGGATGTGTGATTTATTCATCGATGGAATCAAGCTAGTCAAAAAAATTAGTGAACTAGTTAAATGGATTACAAATTTACATGTTAATGAAAAAAAACCAATGGCAAAATCTGTTTTATTAGCATTATGTCGACTTATTGAAGTACTCAAATCAATGCAATTTATTTTTCTTAAAAATTTACGCCCAGTGGTATATATTACGATATTAATTTCACAACATCTTACTCACAAGGTCCTTACAAATTTGGACAGTATTAAAGTAAATTTCTTGCTTTAAAATAGAATAAAAATGAACATGGTTTATTTTAGAAAGGATTTATGCAAGGGAAAACTT
Organism: Phrixothrix hirtus; assembly: GCA_024586415.1. Classification (NCBI taxonomy): domain Eukaryota; kingdom Metazoa; phylum Arthropoda; class Insecta; order Coleoptera; family Phengodidae; genus Phrixothrix; species Phrixothrix hirtus. The sequence continues at coordinate 1,820 of JAHWXV010363741.1, read as the reverse complement.
ACAAGGAACAACAATTGGATATACTGTCATCTTTAAGTGTAGCTGAACATGCATTAAAAGGTAATATTTATTATTGATTAAACAATACAATTTACAAATTCATTTTTAGGACCAAATACTAATCAAAGAATTTTAATAGCAAAATTAGCCCTTTCTGCAAGTGGATTGCCATCTAATAATTTATCTGAATTACACTCTCTTTTAAATCGTTTGGAACTCGTGTGTAACACAACTTCTTTAGTTAACAAGCTGTGTAATTGTTCCTTTTTGTACTGGCATCAAATACTGTTACCTGTTTATTTCACAAAGTTAATTGAAACTAAAGTAGATATATCAAGAATTTATGTAAAATATTAAATTTATTGAATTCTTTAAAGTAATGCATGTTTTTTCAGTTATTATGCAATTCTTTTGAAGATTCTGTGCATATATTGGGTGAAAAAGTGCAATTATCATTTACAAATTACTTGAAAACGGATATGTTACAACCTCTTAATCAACTTGTGGAAACAAATTTACGTTTACAAACACATTTACATTTACAACTACCTACATCAGATCCATTAGAAAATCCACCACCAACAATATTTAAGAATTTTAAACCCGTACACTTTAATAATAAATATATAAACATAAAAGAAGAACTAGAACATTATTTAAATACTATGTTTTATAATTTAACCACAGTAGTTCTGCATGATTGGAAAACATATGGAGAAATGCGACGGTAATATTTTTAAATTATATTAATTTTATAAAACAAATTATAAGTATTGACTTAGCTGGTTTTACATTTAACTAAATTTAATACAAAATTTAGCATTAAAAAAATTTATAACATATTAAACAGTAAAAGAATCTTCTAAATTTAGTTACAACTAATTCTACATGTAAATGTGTACAATGCATACGATTGTGTTTTTATACCTTAACCGCACTTTCTATATGGAGTACAAGTATAAACATTGCTATATTTTATAATATACCTAATAACATATCCCTTGGAGTCATGAACAAGTACAGTTATTAATCCTTTCATTGCGCAATGTTCTTTGAAATTTTGTGCTCGTTGTGTGCATATATTTTAGTGTTTGCGTGTTTATTCGTGTAGAGCAGTTTGATGAATTTAGATGTAGAGCAGTTAATCTATGATTAAAAATTAAAAAAATGCATAATAAATTAAAAAATTCTTATTATAAGTAAAATATTACGAGTATAAGTAAAATACTTGCAAAAGTAATGTAAATATTCAATTATAACAAGTATTCCGATACGACATGTCTTCACAGAATTCTAGGAACAACTAAATGAACGTGCTCAGTTATGCTACACAAGACATAAAAATATGCAAAGTTGAATTTGCAGGGTGGAACACATTCCTACACGTTTAACATACATAATATCTAGCAGAAATAGTTGTGTAGAGAAGTTAACCATTTTAAAACAAGATGCGAATATACTTGCTTGGAGCATATGAGGGACAAATTTTTTTACGCGTATATACGTATAGAGCAGTGAAGGTTAATTGAAGAATTTAAAAAGTGAACTATATAAAAATAACCATTTTTTCCCCTTACTGTTTCTTCTTTTTATATACAATTAAATAAGTTGTAAGAATTGTTATAATACTAGCACCTAATATTAACTTGTCCATTTTTACCTTCTCTTACCTATATGAAATATAGAATAGAGAAAGTATTGTTTTAAAAATTGGTCTGTCTGTGTGTATGTGTGTATGTGTGTATGTGTGTATGTGTGTATGTGTGTATGTGTGTATGTGTGTATGTGTGTATGTGTGTGTGTGTGTGTGTGTGTGTGTG
>JAHWXV010363379.1:0-10265 GCA_024586415.1 Phrixothrix hirtus | reverse complement strand
ATATATATATATATATATATATATATATATATATATATATATATATATATATATATATATAAGAAAACTGTCTAACCGGAATCCCAAGGGCCCATGAAATTTTTCCATTTTAAACAGATTTACATTTTGTTAAGTATATACATATAAGTGACCCACACTGACGCTAAATAAATTTTTTTGTTTGCATAAGGCATTTATTAATTAGCTTTTATCATATTATATTTTAAATGTTTCATTTCATGTATACATCGACATTTGTCTTGCATTCCACATTTAAGGAATCATACACCTGTTTTTCCGCAGTTTAATTTAACGGTGAGTTGCTTAGCGCTTAAATTTTTTTCAGTTTTGTGGGCTTTTGTTAAGTTATTTTTTTCTTTAAGTGCTATATATGCGATTCATTTTTATTAAAAAAAAACACAAAATCTAGTTAAAAATAACAATCTTAAGATTAATTAAAAAATTAAAACAATTTTTTTATTCGCGAACGTGACACCACGAGAATACTTGTAACATCAATAAATTGCACAATATACGAACGTACTTATAATTAGGATTGAAAGTGCATGTGAGTAGTTTCAAGAACTGTTAATTCTGTGTTTTAGCAGAATAGTATAAATAAGCCTCTTTTAAAATTTGGTAATAACATTAAAAAGTCCCAAGGTTAAATTTAATACAAAAATATAATTTTAATTCCTTCTAAGGAATACATACAAATTTATACAAGTTAAAAGCATAGATATTATTTACATTACGTATGCAGACACAATTTTCCGTATTTTTCAGGTTAAATTTATTCCATCGAACCTATATTCCCTTTCCGTGTTCGCGTTAAGCAGTTTCCGGCTTAGCCTATGATTTTCCCTATAATTTTCAAGGGACCGGAATAAGCAGGATTCCGCTTTTTGCAGTTTCCGTCTAGACGAGAGTGAATTAAGAGTAAAACCTAATTGGTGAATTATCAGTACCATTTTTATCTCAAAATTACTAACGTAAATTTTTAAATTTTGCAATTCCATTTTTAACATTTATTAATATTTAAAAATCCCACTTCATGTTTCTTAAAACAAAATACATCCGCTTTCCCGCGAGAATGTTTATTCTTCTAAAATTAAATGTTAACCACCGATCCCCTTCCCCCCATAAATTTCAAGGAGAAAACTTCAATTTAAAGGCAGTACAGTCTCGAACGTTGCGAAAAGAAGTCGTATTCTTCAGTGCGTGCCAAGATTAAGTTTTAATAAAATAATCGACGAGCTACCTTTCTGGTAATTTACTTGAGGCCGAATTATTGAAAACTTGGTCTACTGTCGCTAAAGGCAAATTATGTTTAGGGTCCGTGTCGATTACCTGCCCGATTCCTAAGTGAAGATTAGGGTCCGGCTAGGTAGTACAAGGTACGATAGGAAGTCAAAACCATAGGCCCCACTGTTTCTTTGAAGTCGCAGACCACGGAGATTATGAGCAAGTGACATTCTTTCGATCTTTTAATTCACTGAACTCTTTCGGGGAATCCGACAACCAACCCCCTTTAGCTCACGTAATAACGTCCGCTGGAAAAACTTACTTCAATCCAGTAAGTGAATTATTTAGTGCAGATATTTTTATTACTTTACTGTTATAAACCTCCATGGACGTAGTAACTATAATTTTCTTACAGGGAAACGTTAGACATAAGTAAATAAAACATTCTTAAATTGGGAGCCTAACTCAAACTAAATTTGAAGTACCTATCCAGTGGCTTACGCTAAGTAATTAACTAGTAAGTATGTCATGGTAAAATTATAACATTTCGGTTTGAAATAAAATTCTTTACCGTCTCATTTCCGTAAAATCTAACCGTTAAGATATTTAGGTAAAGTCGCGCCCAAAAATTACGACTTTTTCCCGATTTTTGACACTTGAAAATCGTTCCTGAACTTTAGCCTAATTAATTTCATCGTAAACGTAGAACCCTTCTTCCTCCACTGCGTCGGCCGGAGCTCCTAGCTAATTCAGGGCAATCAAAATTTTGGACGACCTTTTGGGGCGTAAAGCGCGTTCTATGTCATTATAAGCCACAGCGAGGATATCTCTGAAATCATCCCAAAAATTTCTCGCGAACATGAAAACAATGCCCAAACTGAATACGATTCTGATTTCAATACCCCTCGATTGCAACTTTGTAACTTGATGCTACCGATCAGTGGAAAGCAAATGAAAGTCACGAATTCTGGACACCACTAGATTATTTCTCTGAGTATTTTCCTGAAAGTTTTTGGAAAAATCTATCTTATCAAAGTAATATTTGAATTATGCAGCAGGCAAACGAAAAAAAGACATAAAATCGACACCAGAGGAATATAAAAAGTTAACGGGTATTCATGTTTTGATGGGAATTTTTGGATTGCCACGTTTACGTCTTTACTTCACGAAAGGAATTGAAATTCCTGTTATTGCTTAGCTTCCCCGTGACCGAAATTAAAAATTTTTTTACATGTTGTGGAAAATTTAGCGCTTCCGAGGAAGCTAAAAGACCAACAAACTTTAGAAAGTACAGCCAATTCTAGATTTTGTACGAAGTAAATGCACTATTTTTCAAATACCCACTGAGTTGTCAATAGACGAGTAAATGATTCCTTCCACTGGCACAACCAATTTACGATAATATGTCAAGAATAAATGTAACCCTGCAGGTTTGAAAAATTTTGCGCTCGCTACATCTTTAGAATTAGTCTTGGATTTTTTATTTATCAAGGAGTCAACCAACACTTGGCCTGATTCTACACCTGATAAATCCTTAGGCATTGGAGGTTCTGTTATAAAAAAATAATCCATTGACATATTACCTGGAACAGTTTTTTTTTTGACAGATATTTTATCTCTGGAATTTACTCGATTACTTAATTGAAAAAGGTATACTTGGTGTTGGTACGATTATGAACAATTGCATTCCAAATACAATTAAAAGCAAAATAAAAGAAACCTGAATTATTAGCTGAATGCCGAAGTCTCATGAAGAATGGGTCAGATCTTATAACAAAGTGTCTATTTTAAAATGGATGGACTACAGATCCGTGGTAATGGCTTCTTCATCTGCAGGTTCTTCGCCCATGACAGATGTCGGAAGATGGGATAAAAAAAGTTCCAAGTATATCCTCGTGCTTTGCCTCAACACAATTCTCAAATATAATAAATCAATGGAAGGGGTTGATTTTTGTGATAGATTGATTTCATGCGTACCAAAAAATGTTCCGAGCGTGTCTTTTGGCACTTTATTGACCTTGCTTTGACAAACTCCTGGCGATAACAAATCAAAATTAATGGATTCATTGGAATTTAGATTATATGTCGGAAAGTCACTTGTTCTAGGTGGTAAAGCTGCAAATCGAAAAACGAAGTGATACATCTATTTTAAGTATGAACGAGTTAACTGAAGATGAAGAACCTACGCTTCAGTCGAAAAGGTCTAAAGTTGTTCATTTGCCACGTAAAGGTGTTAGGAAAATCAATAAACATCATTTGCAAATATGTTTTGTTAGCAATAAAAACTCATACATGCGTGGCGAAATTTTGGATGTAATAAAAAACACGCTTTTATTGTACTCAATGCCAGGTTTACTTATGTATCGCTCCCGATCGAGAATGTTTTTCTGAATTCCATACATAAATTATGTTCAATGTTAAATCCTGATGTCCATTAGGCTGTACATGTCATAATTATGTTTTTTCAAATAAATTTTTATAGTATTTATTTCATTTTTCATAAATTAAGAAGTAAAAACCAAAATTTGTGAAAAATACAAAGAATCGTGTACATACATGTGGACAGTAGTGAGGCAGGGATCAGATTTTGCTAGGCGAGGCGAGGCGGCACATATGACCGTGTTGATCGGTTCTGTTTCATTTATCAACAAAGTTAACTAAAATTACAAGCATTTTTACAACGTGAAGGGCGGAACAGATTATCGTGTTGTATGCTTCTGTTGTTTCACTTTTTGCCTTTTGAAGTTTATTTTGAGTAATTTCTTAATTACAAGGATTTTTTTGCAACAAGTACGTGCGTATTTTGGACAAATTTACTGCAAGTTGCGAATGCGCAACGCACAAGATAAAGAATACGAGCTTGCCTCGCAAGCATATGAAACTTTTCTTTTCGTTCCAAGAATTAGAGGAAAATTAATCCTGTTCATTTAGTGGCATTCAAACGTCCTAGAGGTGATGGATTAAATCATTACGATAGTAGACATGTTAAGTTATTTCATTGATCATATTTTATTTTTTTTTGGAAGATACAAGCAACTAAGAGAACTTTTAGTATTGAAGTGTTTTAGACCGCAATTATAAGTCAAAATCGAAAAGTAAATTAATTTACGATTATCTCATTATTTTCCTCAAAGTAAATATCGAGCTTGTTATATAAATTCAATGGTAGCGACAGCAAGTTTTATGAGCGGTGGAGAAATCGACATCATCAGCTAGTACTGTGCCTTGAAGTGTCATGGACTCCTCGGTAGAAGCTGTTAGCTTCCGTGGATTTACATCGTTGCCAGTTCTGGTGAGATGTTGTCGAAGCCTTCATCTTAAAATGTTTCCATTCTTATGTTCATTCTCAAGTTTATGATAATTCTACGAGTAAAGAACACTCATACATGAACATTTTGTCTTATAATTATTTATTAAAAATTGTATTTGCATTTTGCACACATAATCTTTTGTTTTAGCCTACATAAGCTATTATTATCAGTTTTTTCTCTTTGCGTAAACGAAAAATTGGATGAATTCCTATAAGTATACACACGTTTTCATTTATTTGTGCAAAATATACCTGATTATGAATTTTATGTTACAACTTATTCATACGTGATGAATTTCATGATGGTATGAATTAAAATTTGAAGATCAAACCACAGATTGAAAGTTAAAGCAAGATATATTTTTATTAGTTGTTAAAATTTAAAACATCTTCTGCGCACCTGCATTTCAGGATATCGACTTTACACGCCAGGTCGACACGAAATATGTGTTTAAAAGACTTGCTAGCGCTCAATTTTTTAAAATTCAAGTTACCAAAGCCGTCCAAATATATACCAAAATATCAGAGCTAGCATATACGAGGGTTCAGCAGGAAATTTCATATATTCCTATAACAATTTAGGAAAAGTAATTTTATACGTTGCTTGCGATATTTTAGTACAGCCGTCGATAATCGATCGAGTCTGACATTTGTAGAAAAACTACATCTTTGAATACCTCGGGGGCTGCAGCCCCCAGGCTCCGCACGTTGGTTAGAAATTACATCATTGTAGGTTGTGATTTGATATTTGTTAATATAACAAAAATCAGTAAAATAATAAACTTCGCCCTTGTATCCAAAGGAATAAACCCAAGAATTTTTTGCTGAAATGAAAATACGAATACGGTTTTATTTCAGCGCAAATAACTTAAAATAAATACAAATAAAACAATTTTTAAATTAACAGACAATTTTAAAAAGTTCATGTACAAAAGTCAACGTTATATGTGAAAAGGTTATACGACAGTTTATTCTAGTTAATTAGTATTTGCTTTCTAGAACTAATATTAAACAATGAATAATATATATGAGAACGAGTAACGTGATTGTTGCGACAGCTCCTATTTTAGACAAAGAGAGCGCAAAAAGTAAACGCGGGTATGTAAATATGGGTACATAGTTCCAATAATAATAATTTACATTTCAATGCAATGTTTATTAAATACACTTACCTATATGTGTAGATAATATTTTGAGATTTTTGGCTTATATTAAACCCTTATAAATGCACGCTGCACATTCGCATTTTTTTCACGCAATGTATTTCGTTAATTTAACAGTTTATTTATGCCGAGAAAACACGCACATTCTGTTTAACCACGCTAGCGAACGAAACAGGGTGCCCGCAGCTGGCCTGACCCAAAATTTTTATCCAAAAATCTGAAAGCAGCATGTCAAAGCTTGACAGATCATAGATAATTTACACATTATATGCAGCAATTACTAACCGTTATTTATTTATTTGAGTGTGTTATATGCTGTGTTTTAAAGCTATCAAGCAAACGAGATCGATATACATTATTTAAAGCTCGGTAAAATTATATAATTTGCACGAATAAACTATGTTTCATGAAAAAATTAGAGTTCTTCGAGTCGTGAACAAACTTGAAAAAATTTATAACGAAGGAGAGCGATTATTAATTAAAATAAGTAACTTTTAAAAATTAAAAGAAGAACAATAAAAATCGTTATAAACCTTCATAACTCAATCCTAGACGAGAACATCATTATTAATATTTATCCTTAAACTTCTCTTAAATTTCAGTGCTTCAAGTTTTGTAGAACTTTTTACTCCAAGTTTGTTCATAGTGGTAATGAGATTACGAAGTAGTTACAATGTCTGCCTAAAACTTAGGGTACTTCGAGTTTTATCACAGATGAATTCTGTATAAACGTCGTCTTTTTGTTCAAATTTATGTTAGAGCTAAGTAATATTTAAACAAATTTATAACGCGATGACACAGTCGGAATTTTTACTTCACAATTCTGTAATTCAATCACAAAAGTTGCGAGATCTGCAAACTTTTTAAGTGCGTTGCATCCAAGTTTAGATGTAGAACATCCCCTTGAGAAACAACCATAAATACTGATTTCATTTTTAAAAATAAGAAAAATCCCTTTGATGAATAAATATTTATTACTATAATAAATTCTTGTTTAAATTATTAACGTAATACAAGCCCTTTTTCTTTAAAACTGAACGTATCCTAATTAATTCTTAATTAGCACTACTTCCTTAAATGAAAGATTTTTCAACTGCCATCTTTTAAGTTTCCGATTTTAATAATTTCTCCTGTTTAATCTCAGATCCGGCAGTCCATTATATTTTAGTCTGAAGGTTTTATCCGTAGGTGTCTAATAATTTCATCACTGTTTATTTTAGAATGGGCTTTATTTCTACAGACAAGATGACTTAGCTAATCAATATTCTGAAGCAGTTTAGCACCAACTGTTTTGTTAAATTAAACATAAGGTCAATATTTTCACGATTATATTAATTAATAACAACATGTTGAAAGTAGAAAACAATTTAAGTCGTTCTTCTAATTACTTTATACGAGCATCGAAGATTTCGCATGGAAAGTTTGAATTTAATTTGCAGTAATAAAATTACAAATAGATCCCCAGTATATTAGGGATAAAGTTTATAATTGAATCTAAGCACAGTATAAGATGTGATGTTTATTAATGAACCTTAATTTGACACTATTGTCGGTAATACTTTTATATTCATCTTAGAAAATAAAAATTTTAGAATAAATATAAAAATGATCAAACATTGTTAAAAGTGGAAATCTAGAAGGTAAAATAAACATGTATTTTTCAAAATAATTTAAAGACACTAGCTTCCCAATATTGCAATTCTACATATGTTTCTGTCCTAATAATACTGGTCCATCACCAGGGAATTTACTGTATAAAAATACGTTGCAATATTAATTAAAATGATAATATAATATAGAATGGTTGTAAAACGCAGGATGAATAATTACTAAAATATAATGTAAATGAGTGTCGAACGTATTACGCAAAATGTAGGCATTACTTTAAATCATTCTATATTTAATCGAAATCTACAAGTGCGCTGTGATCCTATATTTCAGGCGCAAGATACATTTTTACATAACCAGGCGTAAGCCGAGTTCTGTAAAGAAGACTGAGGGCCTAAAATGTGATGGCGTACAAGCATCGAACAAAATATTTTGTGTTCGTTCAGGCATATTTAGAAAAAACAAATTACTTTAAATTTTGAGGTTAGTTGTGACAGTTGCCAAATTAGGTATATAAACCGTAAAGTTTATACAGGGTATAAAGATAATAGTGTACGCTCTTGTAACTGGTGATAGAATACATTTACACAAACAAAATAGTTTTATACAACAATAGTCCGAAATAAATTGGTAAAATACAAAACTTTGTCGCGGCAGAATTCAACAACTAATGAATATTTTTATTCATGAGTTGTACATACCCAAACATTTAATGCGATTTTAAGCCATAATTTAATAAAATGTATTACATAAAATTGTAAAATCTACTAAACAGGAAACGTGGCAACTCCATACGTTCGGGAACTAGTCATTAATAAACAGGTTAAATATCGTTGTAGAAATACCCAAATAAATATAATACTATTAATTTACGACTTAACAGATGGGCATAAATAGTTTAGTAGTACATTTATATTCGGTTTAGCAGTCTATTAATTGTTGTTGATTCAACGAAGATACTCTGTGGACTGATAAATTTAGTTACACGTTTGTAATCAAGCACAAGGGTTTGCGAGTGGAATTACGTAACATCAACGTGCTTATCGTAAAGCGCACTTCTCATTAGATCTAATTCAAAGCATAATAACACGAAGAAATTAATATTTTACTTTACAGTGTTCGGTGACGTAGAGATTGACATAAATTTTACCTATTATCTAAATCTTTTGTTTCAAAAGTATTCTCACCTAATGATTAGAAATAACGTTGCTGTCGGAGCAACACGTAGTTAACCTTCGCAACATACAAATTTAATAATCTTAAAAATTTATATATGAAGTTTAAACAGTGATATAGCAGCATTTCCAGACGTATGTAGATACCTATTCATAACATCGACTTATAGCTATCAAGTTTAAACTGTATAACTTCTACACAAGGAAAACATGATATCTTCGCGTTTATAATTTATCGTAGTTAAGATTGAACGTTATTCAGACAGTAGCCTTTGCAAAATACTTAACACAAAAATATACACTTTTTAGCAGCACTGATTATATATTAATGTTAAAATTCATTAGTTATGTTAAATAATTTAGAATTTACCTCTTTCTTGTAATTCTTTTAACAATGTAATCACGATTATTGCACTGTTTAACGAATTGTTAAGTATTCTGTTTTCGAAGTGATGAATGCCGCTTAAACCTTCGATAATCTTTATAATTTATGTCCCTAAACAAATGGTTCTATGTAGACGCCAGCAATAAATTTTCTCTCGTTGCAGGAAACAATTTTACATAACAGAAAATGGGTCAGTACGAACGAAGTAATTTCAATGCAAAGTTGCTTGGAGATAGCGAAAACAGTTATACCATCTTTGCTGCTCTATCTTGGATTTCCTACCACATGTTATACACTATGTTTTTTACACTTTTATAACCTTAAGGGTTAAACATTGCTAGTTGGAGCAAGATACTATCTGATTTCAGAATGATTGTGCGACAAGATGCAGTCTAAATCTTCCTATGAAGTTTTCCCACACAAATTTATATCTAAATAAGGAAACACAAGTTTCATTTCATTTTATGAGGTTGTATAAAAATAGAGCATACAATTGAGGAACTAAAGAAAACATTTTTCAGAGAATCAAGGCATGAGTGAAAAACTTATTGAGAGTTATGTGAAATTTCGAAATGGTTACCATTTTCTTTATTTCCCAGTTTAATCTCTTTCATTAATGCATTTTTTTTTAAATTAAAAGTTTGACTTTGAAATTTTGAAACAAGCAAATATAATTACTCTTAAATTAAACGTTTTACAATTACATAACTTAGTATAAAGCCAACATATTATTCAAAACCACATGTACGTTGCTAAACAACTGGCAAATACTCTCAACAGCTCTGTTTATATGGAAACAGTAGGCGACATCTAGTCCCAGTGTATTTGCCCTATTAACACCGTACCTACCGCGTAAACTCGACCTAACTATGTATATTACTTTAATTTTGTTCTTATCAAATACAAAACAAGTTAAAAGTAAAAACAATCTTAAATTTCTAAAAGTATTATAATAAATAATAGTTGTAACAGCTACAAATGAAATTTATTTAAGATATTATACCCTATTCCTCTAAATGTCAGTCTATTTATAAGGAAAATACTCCGGAAATTGCTATTAGAATTTCTATGCTATATACAATGTCCCTTATGAATTTTAACATTTCTCTAGGTATATTTACAATGTAAACATCTACAATAATACTAGTTTCAAGTTTACCTAATGCATGTGTAGTGGCAGGATTTAATTTCGATTACATACATACATACAGTCAGCGAAATAAATGTTTTCAATACTATAAAATTAGTGAAATTTTATGTTATACCGCTAATAAAACATCAACGCGTTTATGGATTTTCAAAGTTAAAAAGTTAATTCATTTATTAAGTATTCTTTTATTCAGATACAGAATTTTGTAAAATGTAATAAAAAATTAAGG
>JAHWXV010363344.1:0-13780 GCA_024586415.1 Phrixothrix hirtus | reverse complement strand
TATATATATATATATATATATATATATATATATATATATATATATATATATATATATTTGTTCAATTTTAGTCTTTTACTACAATTTGGGATAGTTCTTGAAGTAGAAGTTTTAAGGCATACAGCGTATCAGTAATTATAAAATCGTGCCGGATCGATTCAATATAGATGCAATGATCGCTTAAGGGAAAGATATTAAGTTATATTTAATCTTTAGCTGATTACTTCTGACGTTGATAAGTTTTCAGCTTTAATTAATTTTTTTAATACATTATTTTAGTACTAGTTAGAAACTTCGGTCCCTTAAACTGCGAGCAAAGTTGAGGCCTTCCTGTTAAAAACTTATTTCAAATTAACAATGATATTAGGGCATCTATCTTCACGCACTAATTTAAACTTGTAAATTTAATCTAAAGGACTGTTAAGTCGAACTTTTTCCGTGATACCCCGTTCTCATAAATATAATAATCTAAAATGTGATATATAGATAATATGGTCGAAAATATTGAATATTACTTTTTTGTATCCACTATAAAGACTATTTAAGGGGTGAAAATCACCTGCAAGGTTTCGTACTTTTATTGGTTTGACACACGACTATGTACGAAAACTTGAAATTGTTCGTGCAGTCTCAAACTAATTGTTATTATACATTTTGAGGCCTTCAAAACTTTTTTTCGTTCCTTTCTTATTATATTTGGCCAGTTTCAGTATTTGGGCATTTACGCCGTTATTTACTAATGCACTTGGATTAATTTTGATCAAATATGTAACTGTGAAAGTGACAATATTTAAGATACTTTTGTTTTCAATGTCAAGACTTAACCAAACAGTTTAATGATCACACTGTATGAGCAACAATAATTCCTACGATTTAATTATTAAAAAATTATTAAGAAAGCTAAACGTCACATAGTTAAATTCAAGTTATGACCACATATGTATATAGTCGATTCAATTCAGTTTTAGATGCCTCCATTCTATAAAATTAAATATCAGGTTATATTAAAGTGCATTTAAATTATCTATATTTATAAGATTTAAAGTCTGATGAGGGCATATAAGAACTATAATCTGCATGGTATTTATACGACAGCCATACATTAGTTTTAATAATTGTGTAAATTAATTCAAATTATTTTATATAAATTATGTTTAATGATATAACTTAATTTAAATGAATGACAGAAATTTCTTGTTCAAATGCCGATTTGCATTTATTTGCATTAACATTTATTTAATTTCATTTTAGTTACCACATACACACATTAAATAGATACTTCTTCGTTTCTAGATTAATTGAACGAGATATTTTGTTACAGTTACTATTTGATTTGTTAACTTAAACTTTCATAGGTATACATTATCAATAAAGATTCACACATGAATTTTATAAATTTAAATAGAAAATTTTCTATTCATTTCAGAAGCCAATCTTCTAGCTGTGTTACCTGATTGTTTCAATTTTAAATCTCCTCGATAAGAGATGTATAAAAATAAATGGGGAAATTAAAGAGAACGACAAAGACTAGAGTTCGCCAAATCTCAGGGATAAAATGATATTAGGGATTAGATAAAATGGAGAGGAAAGCAGTATATTTTAGGTAAGACATTATCCTAAGCTCATATCTAAAACTATGTTTTCTATGCTTCGTTGGATACTGAATAATCTAAGTTCGATTTTATTTACCTCTGTATTATTAAACGTCTTGCAGAATTTGCTTTGCAGTATTCTTGCATACTCGTACATGCAAATTATAGATAATTAAAAACTGAAATAGTAAATAAATATTATGTACTAATATTTAATCACAATAGTACTTATAACTTTCTAAATATTATAAATATTTTAACATTATATTATTTACTGGGTATTTAAAAAACGATTAAGTCTTTTAAGTAGTTTTTAATTTTTGGTATGTCTTGTTTGTTACAAGCGTACATTTTGATTTAACCAGGAGTAGAAGGATGATTATATACAAACGTTTACTTACAATTAAGAAATTCTTAATAATTTTATACTACCGATCATTCAGTTACTTTAATCTCCATCCTATTTATAAAAAAAAAGATTGTATTCCCTTTAGAGGATTATCAGTTCTAGTTAAGTAAATAAAATCTACCGCAAAAATTGTTAATCGAAGCGGAATATTATAGTAAATTTAGTATTATAATAAAGATAATTAACACATTACAGCATAAATGTTGAAATTTTATTGATATTTTTAGTTTTGTAAGTGAAATGCGAGTTTTTGAGGATTTTAATAATTAATAAAACAAGTTATTTTATTAATGTCAAATTATGTCCTGTGAAATTCCACGTTTTATATTAATTCTGTTTATTTGGGTACATGTGATGTATATAGCTGTTCTATTTTTATATATTTTATAAAATTTCAAAAGTAAAATAAATTTTTAAGTTGCACGGAGGTATTCAATGCCTTAGATTTGAGAATATCTCATTATTGTCATTAATTTAAAAATAATAATTTATAGCTTGGAAGATTTAATAATAATAATAATAATAATAATAATAATAATAATAATAATAATACTGTGTTTACTTAGTATTGCATTACAAGAACAAAAGAAAAAGTTTCAAAATAATATAATATAGTATATAATATGTTATAGTATAATGTAAGATGTATATAATGTTGTATAGAATACAATATAGTAGGAGCGAAGTTCGGGTTGGCTGCTCTTCCACTTAACCCCTAATCCTGATGATTTTATAAAAATAACTTACTTGGTTTAGAAAATCGTTTCATTTTAATTTAACGTTTTCATGTATCTTTTAATAAAAATTGTGTAAAAGTTACGGATATATTAAAAATAGTTTACGGGTTACTTTAATACTGAAAGGAATATTCGTCGCCGAAAATACTACTATTATGTAATGATGTTTAAAAGCTTATTAGAAATCATTCCTAAAAGTAGAATCTAATCAGTTTTGCATCTTGGAACACATTGTTCACTAACCACGA
The DNA here is from genome assembly GCA_024586415.1 of Phrixothrix hirtus. Taxonomy (NCBI): domain Eukaryota; kingdom Metazoa; phylum Arthropoda; class Insecta; order Coleoptera; family Phengodidae; genus Phrixothrix; species Phrixothrix hirtus. Next base: position 10,794 of record JAHWXV010363344.1, on the reverse strand, counting down.
TTTATATGCTACGAGTATAACATAGTCATCTTTTCCCCGCGAGTTCAATTGAAATACTAAATACAATTGCAGTTATCTATCTTTCTAGACTATATTACAGCAAACGCGTTCCTACCATCTACTGATTCTCTTTTATTAAATAAGTCAAAAACATACACAATGATTATTGGTTGGTGAAAGTTTAATTATAATGCTGAACTCATAATGTGATAATTTTAATTTCCTACTAGTTCTTTTTCACACATCTTAAATACCCGAAGCACTCAAGCAGAAAATCTCCTGATATACACCAGTAGGTAAGCTATGTAACACTGTATGTTCTGTGATATATCACACAGAACATACATAACTTTCAAGCCGGCGTGTCACAAAACATACGCTGTTATAAAAGATATATAGCTTTTAACTGAGATGTTACAGAACACACATAAGATTTTCACACTGAATGTTGGGTCTCTGGGCGTTGGTCATCCTCAAAATGAGTGTTGTGTCAACGCATGCTGGATGGTCAATCTTCGGGGATGGTCAGTTATGCTGCCCATTCGCGCATTTGTTTTTGGGGTTACCGCCTCTGCAGTGTGCTTCCCATATTGGATATTTAGGTAGCCGTCTCCATGTTGTTGACCTCCTGATCAATATGGTAAATGTATACAAGTGTAATGAATAAGCAATGATCTTAGTGCAATTATGTGTACTTAAGTTGTCATAAATTTTATTGATTGATGGGGTATTAGGGTAATTTGCAGTTGTCATAGATACGCGCAACAAGATAACGAACTTTATAAAATTACGTGTACTATAGTTGTTATAAATTATTTATGTGATTTACCGTTGATCAGAGGCGACGGATTATTATATGAATGTGTGTGCTTCTGCTATAAACTTAATGTCTTTAAAAACGAATGATTGAATTTTAAGAAAATGAAGCGTATAAGTTGTTTAATACAAACATTAAAAATCGTATGCGTACTGATACGAGTGATGTAAAAGTAAGGGAAAGGCGGAAAATGCTAGGCATGCAAGGTAGATAAGTTGTAAAGTTGGGAGAACGTTGCGTTCACATTTGATAATGATATAAAGGGTATTTAAAATTATTTGTAAGAAAAACAAACTGCCAACATAAGTTATTTACTCTACAATGGAAATGTTAAAACTCTGCAATCGTCCAAGGAATTGATTTTTTCTTCTTCGTCTCTACCGAATTGTACCGATTTGTAAAGCGAAAAGCGTGGGTTTTGCGGCACTTATGGCACTTCAACGCCTTAAACCAAGGACGATATAGACGAGGAATTGTACGGTGATGAAGATGTAATTATGGATTAAGACTTGTGCAATAAAACCATGTTTCAACGTTTAGAAGCGAGGCCTCGTCATATGTGGAAAAAATCAAGACCATTGTCGTAGATCTCCTCTGCTTCTATTCATCAATGTTCTTAACTAAAAATGCTTTATATGGATAAGGATGCATTGGTAAACCTCTAATCGGCGGCACTCTTCACTATATAGCAAAGGAAACCGGCATTGATTGTAACCCCCATCCGAAGTACGTCGAAGTTGGATTTTGCGTGTTTTACCATGTAAAAACGGTGGTTTACTTGGGTTGCACCGACTATCCTAATACCGGGTGGCAAAAAAGTCTGGAATATTGAAATAACTTAAAAACGGTTTTATTAATTTTTACAAATATTTGCTGGTCGATACAGTAAAAAGTTCTAGATCTAGGGGAAGAACTTTCGTTCACGTAGGCTAAGTAACAAGTACGGTCAACTTTTTATTTTTAAATAGAACATTTTGTATATTTCTATGGATGTTGATAGATCTCTTTAGAGAAAATTCAACGATATACGGTTTTATTACGTCTATCGTCGAGATTACAGATTTATTGCAAATTAATGATTTTATTTAAAAATTTAGTTTAATCGACTTACCACATAAGATACTTCTTAAAAAAACAGCATATAAGAAAAACAAGATAAACATTAATGTTTCAACAATGAGCAAGCCTGTCGCGGAATTCTTGAATCACATTTCTGAAGACATCTTGGCGAATTCTCTGAATTTCAGCTGTACTACGAGCTTTGAGATCTTCAGCATTCATCAGTTTGTTCTTATAAACTTTATTTTTTATGTTGCCCCATAAAAAAATCTAAGAGGGTCAGATCGGGTGACCTTTCAAGCCACTTAATCTCACACATACGACCTATCCATTGATTCGAGAATGTTTGGTTTAAATATTGTCGAACCTTGCAACCGAAATGTGCTGAGGCACCATCTTTTTGAAACCAGACGCTTCCCCCGTCAGTACAAAGAGCTTCCAAATTAGGCAAAACATGTTGCTCAAGTAAATCTAAATAAATTTCTGATGTAAGATTTCCATCTGGCCAATAATACCTGCCTAAGCATTCACTTTTTACGGCCTTTGAATGTGAGCTTCTTCTATCCATCGTGGATTAACTGTAGACCAATACCTACAATTATGTCTGTTGACAAAACCATGTAACGTAAAAGTGGCTTCTTCCGAAAACAGTATATTGTTGGGAAAATCAGGATTAATATTACATATCTCCATAAGACGTTCGCAAAATTCTGATCTCACTTTCAAGTAAATTTTTCACTGACTGATGGCAGATATCGTGGTTTGACGCTAACTGTCAAGACGATTGCTGGGGATTTTCCTGAACATCAATTAAAATATCTAGGGCTTTATCACCGCCTTAAAAATATACAAGATGTTCTATTAAAAATAAAAAGTTGACCATGCTTGTTATTTGCCTTGCATAACTACGTAAACAAAAGTTATTCCCTAAATTTAGAATTTTTTTACTGTAGCCATCTGCAAATATTCGTAAAAATTAATAAAACCGTGTTTGACTTATTTGAAATATTCCAAACTTTTTTATCTCCCGGTATAGTGATAGTGCTAACTAAAAACGACGAGTAAAATTCGCTTGTTTCATTTGAAGCGTAAATTCTTTTAAAATTAGACGTTTAGAGAGTGCTAAACATGCTGATACTGAAAACAACAACAATAGCGATAAAGTATTCAACTTTGAGAGTGGATATGCTTATAATTACAGAAGGATTAATCTAGAAGGTGATATGCTGCTAGTTACGGACGCAAACGGAAAAATTGAAAGACAATTTAATGACGGTAACACTGCTCGCGGTTAACAAGTGCAATTAAATTAATTATTGCGGAATGACACGGACTATTTTCCTAAAAACTCGTAATGAATTATGAACTGAAGCAGTTTGATGGACCCCAATTATTGCAATACATACAAAAAGCCTATTTCCAAGGCTATATCGGCGCAGATAGGGTCTTTTCTTCTTTCGATTCTGGTACTACAAAAATTTCTTAAAAATATCTATCGATCACATTATCACGAAGAAACAATGTAGAATTATATATAAGTATTTTTACCTTATAGTATACAAATATAGAAAAAATATATTAAAAACTTCAACCTTTCATTTTAGCTATGTGGCTATTACAAACAGAGAAGCAAAGAGTTTAGCTTCTACAAGTTTGGATCTGCAAAAAGGGTTGTCGCATATCGTTGACTTTGTCCATTATTAGGGTAGCGAACAAAGCAATCAAATTACCCTAGACGTTGATTTTAAACACGTTCATTTTCTTAATATTAGGGTGGTAGACCAACAATGTCTAGTTGAAGTGCAAAATTGAGTCGGAGAAGTTGTACGAGTTCATGTGTCTTGAAATAAAATGCACCATTTGATTATGTGGAATTATGCTTACCATTAAGCGAGAAAAGATATGATTGGTGTAAATATGACCTTAGACGGAAAACATTTTCGAAATAGAATGAGACGAACGGAGATGATCATATCTAAAATTTTAGAAAAGCCTCTACGTGATCAAAAAATAAATTATAAAATCAACAAGCTAAAACAGCGTCATAATTATTTGTAACGTCGCCCAATTGAGATTGATAAATCTCAAAAAAACTACAAAGGTTGTGGTGTGGTCAACGGTTAAATTAAAAATTTACCAGTCGAATTATGCACGACGGGACAAAAATGTTACAGACTGGATACAAAGTTAGGTGAACGGTTAAACCGTCAAGTTCCGGGAAACAACGCCTGTGAGACACACTATCCCATCTAGAGATAGCACTGATTTAAGTGACCGTCACTGAGGCGACTTACTATTTCGGCAAAAGATTTAGAGCGGAGCTAAATCAAGAGACGTTTCGCTAGGTGAAAATTTAGCCGCTATATTTGTAGTTGGAGCGATGAAAATGAAACGTAAATACGGCATGGATATAGCGATTTCTTCGCGTAGGGGAAGTCTTTGTAAGAAGCGTAGCGGCTGAACGTTAGCTTTCACGAAACAAACAAAAACTCGCGAATGAATAGTTAAATTTAAGCCTCATTTCCTTAACAAAATAAGTGCCTCAATCAAAAAGCGACCCCGTGCAGAACCAAAGGTTTTGAAAGTATATAGATATACTGCTGAATGCTACTCGCGCTGTAATAAAAGAGTCGGGCGGAAGAAAAAAGGTACAGATGCCTTCACTTATACCGCTACCTACTAAGACGGCAGAAGATTCAAAAGACGGGAAATTTTCAAGATGAAACCAGTAGACATCATAGGTCAACGGAAGTAGTTGCCGTAAATAATAAGGGTTCAGGACTCCTAAAGTACTACGCCTAACGCTTAGAATTGTTCCTTTCATTCTAGACCACTACCATTACGCGAAGATAGTAAACCACCTACGCCCAGAAGTCTACAGCTCCGCCGGTCTTCGAACAGTGTATAAACGGAAAAGTTTATATATTTAGTTATATACAACTTTTTTGATTATGTATTTTAAAAAGTTAATACAAAAAAATAACCTTAGACCATTCGTTTATTATGAAGGTTAAGGTTGTAATTGTGCCGATTTACTGACACAGTGTTTTATTCCCCAATTTTCATTGCTTTAAAGTATTTTAAGCAAAATATGTGGATTTTTAATCTTCAAAAATAATAGTTTTCATTAAAAACGGAACTAGAACGGAAAAGTATTATTATTTCCCTAATCAGCTACAGTGAAACTTGCTAAAGTTTCTAAAGAAGTGGCCGTCTTAGGGAGACATGTACTTTATGTAGTTTGTGTGAAAGTTGCTAATAATTCGAAATATTTATAGAATCATATAAACTAAGTTAGTGTAGGTACATATATCTTCATTAGGGCATGTTGCAAAAGATCATTTTGATTGGACTGAAAACACAAATACGAACTTCCCTTGCCAATAATGTATTTGTCCTTGGGATATCAATCCTGAATCACTCTAACGCTCACACAATTACAATTAATGAAGACTTGCACCTCTTACCCTCTTATAATTTGATTTTGTTTCTTAGGGTTAGCTTAAAAAGTTAACACTTCGTAAAATCAAGATTAATGAGTAATTAAAAATCTTTAGTGAGCTTGCACTCGACCTTTGTAAAATAAGGATCAAGACTTACCCATTGGTCATTATTCGCTTAATATAACAACGCCAATTAAATAGCCTACTTACGAGTTACATTTTGCATTAGTCATCTAAATTATGAACAGCCTTTAGAAATCTACAATTCTACTTATGTACATTTTCAAAAATATGTTTGTATTCAATTCAATTTATTTATGTACAGTTGTAAAACTACAAGAGCCAGAAAATTAACACAATTAATACGAGTAGAATAATGTATGTAGAGTTCTTAGAAAAGTTTTCTTTGGTTATTAACCCAGGCTGTTAGAAAAAATGACAAAAGGTTGGAAGATTAAATATAATTTATCTTTGTTGATAAGAATTAACAAAAGTGCATGTTTCAAATTTGGTCTGATAAAACAGTTTTTTAGGAAAAAAGATACTTTTGATGATGGTCGCGCTCGCGTTAAAGAAGAGTGGTTTTAAAGATGTTTATATATTTGATTCAGGATAGCGAAATGCTATGTTCCCACAAATTCTGATCTTTTATCGAGGAGTCCACCTTCTTGAATTAGTCTTTGTAACAGGTTTCACTGGACGTAATTCAATTATCTATAGCAAATCACTAAAAAAGCAAATTTATTAATACTACAAAACATGGATGATTTTCAGTATTCATATTTCAGAAAAAGTTAGTAAGTTCTAAGCAATAAAATTAAAACCTTGAGCATATATTTGTAGGTTGAATAGAAAATAGGTCACATTCTTACCATTAAGAATAATTTTGGTTTTATAGGGTAGTTAATAGTAGTATACACGTAATATACAATAGACATACCCACTCACTCACGCAGGCATGCACTAACGCATGCACGCGCTCTGTAATGTAATTGGTATGTTTAATTTACTGTAAACCTAATGGGAGACCTTCAAGTAAGATTTTCAATTCATCGTCGGTTTTTTATGGATCCTTTTTATTTTATTTTTCTTTAAAACATTAGCAATTATATCAAGGATATAATTTTTAGTAATTAACAAATAATTAATAGTATTAATTTCTGTTAAAGTTAAAATTATTAATTTTCTACCTGCATTTTGTTTATTTTTTTAAAATTGGTACAATATTTCTAATGGTAATAAGTTTTGATTTAATAGATCTTAAAGGCAGCTTGTAAATCCTTTAGTGTTATTTATAAGGGCCGCCAGAATTTGTATCACTACAAATTCAGATTTTAAATATGTCTAATAAGTAAAACTGTAGCATTAGTATTTAACTTTATTGTGCTGAGGTTGATTTGTCCCATCTTGTATTTATTTTAAGGAGGAAAACAATAATAACAAATAAAAAATTTAATAAAGCTTCTTTTTATAAGGAATTGAACTATTCTACTCAAGGATTGATAATTTATATTACAAATAGCATAATAAAGTATCCTTATAGTATATCTCCTTCTTTTTTACATCCAATTTAATTGCTTCTTGATATTTTGCATACTTCCTGAGAATTCACGCATTCATAGGTGTTCGAAGTTTTGCTGCAACGTAAAAAGTCTTAAAGTAACAGTTCGAACTAGAATGGTGATGGCTATAGAATATAAGTCAAAAGCCTATGTACTCCGTCAAATAGTAAATTCGCGTAAGAGTGTTCAAATACTTTTCCTTGACTATACAACTGCTTATAAAGCTGTAGGTTTCTTTTTCGTTCTTACTATAGCGTTAGAATTTTAATAAAACTGATTTGTTATTAGACTCTTAAACAGCATGCGAATAGTTATAAATTTGTTGATCCGATTTTTCAGTTATTTCTCAAATGTGAGCCTTATTCAGTAATAATTAGACGCTAGTTTCCAGGAACGTCCCGTAAGCAACACAAGGCTATTCAAGATAACTTTAATATGCCATTACTTGGCACGGCCTTAAATTTCTTCGAAGTCTCATTACGAATCACATGTGTCATTAAAAATAAGAATGATTATAAATGTTCACTAGAAATTAAGCGTGGAAACAATTGCACCTTTAAATCAATATAACTTAGCATGATTTGTCACCTAACTGAAGGTTAAACAGTAAATTTTTTGAGAGGTTAGACAAAGTTAGTCTTCTTGAAGATAGAAATCATAGTATATTTAGTTCTAACCTTTAACTATAATTTTTCCAATTCATTCTTGTTCAAACGAACACCTCTCTACCATGTTATCGTGTTAAAACTTAAAATAAACCAACCCTTGTGAGTGATTCTAAGTAATAGAGTACATAATATCTTCAAATGAGTAGAAATAAAAGTTTGCTATCACTAACAGGTTATCATTTTAAATAACATAATAAATCTAAACGCATCACAGCTAATCTAATAAAAATGGAATGTTACAACACAGGCACATGATGCGCGCGCACCCACTCCCGCACACGCAAGCGAACGCGCACGTAGGCGGACGAACATACACCTGCAAGCGCACGCGTCCGTACGGACACGCACCGACGGGCGCACACTTCCACACGTGCACGCGCATGCACCCGCACGCAACCACATCCACACGCACACACACACATACTCATATGCACACGATTCTATCTTTTACCGTTTTGAAGGTAGCAGCATGTTTCTATACTTTTAGCGAATGTAATTCGAGGTGTAATCATAAAATTGCAGGACCTATTATTTACAACTTTATTGACAATTTGTACAAGTTATTCAAATTTATCGTCTTCAAAGTACTCCTATTTGCAAGACTTACACTTTCTTTGAACAGCAATTTTTCTTGTATCTCCTCAATTGTCTGAAATCTCTTTCCTTTCAGCAGATGATTGAGCTTCGGAAATAGGAAAATTTTACATCGGAAAAGTAGGAGGGATGCGGGATAACCGTCATGCCCCTTTTCGTGCAAACATCACGAATGAGGATGGATGAATTAGCGGGTATATTGTCGTAATGCAAAACTACTTTTCTACTTCGCCACAGTTCAGGGTTTTTCCTTCTCATAGCCTCACACAAGTATCTCTGGAAAACTTTAATAGCAGACAACATCCTTCCAGTCAAAGAAAACACTTTGCGAGCCGTTTTAGGTCTCGGAGAAGTTTTTCACGTACACTGTCGTGATTTGTGCTTGACTTCCATGTAAAATCTGTAAATCCATATCTCATCCCAATGAGAATGTTTTGTAAAATGTTCTCGTTGTCATTGGACATTTCAAAAAGTTCTTGACAAACCGCAACTTGATGCTGTTTTTGTTCGTTAAGGTAGGTCCATATTTAACGAACGAATATGGACAAGCAATAACAAACATATTCAAACACAAAGAGCATTTGCGAACGTAATCACGCACAAACGCACACGAAAAAATAGAAACTAAGATCCTCACGCAAATTAATCGGTGTTCGTCTGCATTCCATCTGGTTGCTTTAGATACGAAATACATTCCTATATATTTACGCCATGCAAAATGTTGAGTGTGCAGTATATTATAAATGAATTGGGTTGCCAACTACATGGCTGTTTACAATGTCACAGAAGGAGTATTGTATTTCAATTCAAGTGATCGCTATTACAAAGTAATAAATGCAGATTAGATATAACTCTTGGGAAGGTCAAGTTTTTTAATTTGGTTTATCAAATGTAGTTCAATGAATAATTTTAAAATCATAATTAAATGATAAAATTGTAGTATTTGATAATTTTATGTATTAGTTAATGTATGGATGGGTGAAATTAAAGTTCTGCTAACATAAATAAACACCAACTAAACTGCCGACAATGGCAAAAATATACGTTATATACTGTTCTTACAATGGTTGTACACATCTGACAAACGAATATGAACGATTATAAACAAATATTTTTAAACGAACAGGCACAAATGAATGTGGACGTGTAAACAAGCGCGAACGAAGATACACATACGACATCGAACGTCAACGAAAGCGATCCAAAACGAGCGCTCGTTCTTGTTTTTTATGACGTGAACGGAATAACATTGATTCAGCTAGTAGTCAGCGTTTGACATTTTTATTTGTCCATATACGTATTGATATAGAATGGCCAAATACTACAATTTTATCATTCTAAAAGTTTCCCGTGCTTTGATATTCATGTGATTCCTACTACAAAATAGTGCATAAAAAGAATGACGCATGGTCGAGTTTAGCCACCAAGTACAATACCACATATCAAAGTATTCAGCGAAAACTGTAGTATAGTTCTTCTGAAGATATTTGGCGGCGATAAATTAAAAATACGACAACCTATTCCTCTACTTCGACAAATATGAACCTAATTTTACTAACATTTTAAATACAAACCCTATGAAATCTTTCAAGTTTTATGCTTACAGGTATAAATAGTAGGCAAACACCCACCTGTGTACTCGTGTAAGTAAAAGATTACATTGTCGCATTTTTAGTCTAACACCGCCAAACATCTTAAAAAGATACATAACTATAATTTAACAGTTTTGAGAAAAATGTATTTAAACCTTGAAATTAATATGAAAATTCAGATTATGTAAATGGCAGAAAAAGTTTAAGGTTAGTTAGTGAAAATAATAATTTTTAATAAGGTGAATACATAAATTTATATTTATCATACTTTCAGAAACAGTCTGGTTAGGTACTGTTCTATTGGACGGAATAAAATTAAACAATGCAAATACATAAAAACGGATTTCATCTCTAAGAATAAGAAACTATATTTTAAGAACCTTCGTAACTTTAGTATGAACAACAAATTCTTCATTGTGTACTTTATTTATCTATTAAATCTGTGTCCATGCTTCGTTTATCTTTAGAAGGCGTTTCCGCGATTTTAAAGATTTGTAAAAATTGTGATACATAGTAAGAACTTTTCCTATATTAAATACTACAAAATACTTTGCAACCTCTTATCATCTACAGAAAGTTCACATTTTCATTCAACTACTGCAATCTAAGTAATAATTTAGCACGTATTCCTTTATGCTTTTGCTTTTTTCTTGAGTATCTTGTACGCAGAATCTCATAGTCATACTTAAAGTAAACATTTTCGGATTCAGTTATTATGTTTTAAATTATAACTTAAACAAATTAAAGACTTCTTGTCCCTTTCGGTGTTGGTAAGGGGGTTTGCAGAAGGGCCCACGGCTAAGCTCGTGTGGTTGAGACCTTATATCAGGGCGCCAGGTTTGCCTCCTGCAAATCTGCATACGAAGATTCCTCGAGCCTATAACCACTCGTCTCCTAAAATAACTAACAGACCAAGTGGGATAAAATAAAATAAGAAAAGGAAAAAGAAAACAAGAAATAAATAACAAATAATACAATCTATATAACTTTAGTCATGTATAATATCTGTTTTATATAATTAGTGTTCAAGTGCTTTACATAACCTTTTTATATAATATG
>JAHWXV010363314.1:0-13717 GCA_024586415.1 Phrixothrix hirtus | reverse complement strand
GTGTCAATGTTTTTCTTAATATAAAACATTTCCAAAAAACAACGTTTATTGTAATTATTATCTCTTGCTAAAATTTTAACATTCTCATAATCTATTAAATAGATTATGAGAATGTATATATGTATATATATATATATATATAAACATATATATATATATATATATATTAATCTTATCTTACTGAAAATAGATATTTCCAAAATTTGGGTATTATATAAACACCTTATCAGGATTAAACAGAAATGCTATATATAGCATTTCGATATATGTATAAATAAATATATATATATATATATATGTACAGAACATGGTAAAGCATTGTAAAGTTTATTTTATGAACCACTAATAGTATTTTTAAAAATTAAGAATGCTTAAAACAACTTGGCCGTAAAATCGAAACACACTGTAACTTGGACAATAATTTAATTTCAGCTATTTTATTGGCATAGTTGCGTTCGCTATACAGTGAAAAACGGCGAACGGTCAAGGATTTGGAAATTGCAACGAATTTTTAAATCTGCCAAAATGTATTGTCGTTGGTTCTTGAAAGTCTTTGCCTCAAGGTAGCAGATGTTGCTGCGACGTTGAGTATATTCGAACCAAGTGTCATATGTAATTCAATGAAGCTATTGGTGAAGAAAGAGCTTCTGATTTTTGACAACAGTGCTAGCATATACAAACCCCAAGCTGTGCAGGTTTAAGTGTAGAGATTAGGAATTTTTGGTTTAGACAACCCAGAGTATAACCCCGATATAGCCTTTGTGACTATCATTTATTAATAATCTTTAAAAAACGTACGTCTGTCGGGTTTCCTCTGATAAAGGACTTCAGCGAGCGATTGGTAGCCATTTTACTAAACGGAAAATATATGTGTATTTCAAACGAATGTTGCTATTCCCGGAAAGGCAGAATAAGTACTTCGAGTTAGGTGGTGGCTATGTTGACTCATAAATTCGCACCCTAAATGATTTACTCCTATCCCGGGTATGCCATTGATTTAGCATCTGCTGCAGTTAAAATGTGTTGCGAAGTTGTTCTTGATTTCAAGACATCTTTATTCTTAATTGGAGTAGAAGTAATTGTAACCACCAAATTAATAAGAACTGTTCTGTGAAAATCATGGTACAAAATAAATTCTAATTTTGTAGAAGAATATGTTGAATGTAGCTATAAAAGTTGACAATGGCGCTCCTAAGTTTAAGAATATCCTTACAACTGCAATTTTAATCAATAGGATTTGACTATGTTGCATAAAGATGTATTTTATAAATGAATGCAGGGTGTTTGTAATAACGAGTAATCTAATAATTTTAACCAAAATAAGAAGTAACAACAGTTTGTTGGTAAAAATTTATTTTCTCTAAGTAATCATGTACAGATATTAAAAAAATCACTTGCCTGCAAAAAACGGTGTTTTGAGGGAATTCTTGTAAAAATTAACATAGTTCTAAGAGCAGTACCGTCTGGTAAGGAATTATGAAATCTATTTCCATTTTTATAGCGTTCATTGTAAAAAGAAGTAAACTCAAGCACCTTCCACATTTCTATAAGAAAAACGAAATGGAAATACTAACTCTATCTAAATTTTTTAAGAGTTATTTGTAGAGTCCTTTCATGGGAAATCGATGAATTCTGGAATATTATATTATATCAGTGAACAAGTACATATTCTAATGAAAATCTAAGATAATTACTATTTCCAATAATATAAAAATGGTGTTATGTATAATGAGCTTGCGTATCAATTCAGACAAATTAAGCAAAGCATGCCTTCGATCGATAAGAGCCTGCTTTGACCTGTTTGTAAATTTACCGACATGCGTGAATATAATGTGAGTTATAAACTGTGCTATTGCTGCTTTTATTTACGTACAAATAATATCTGCTAAAATTTGGGTGCGCATATGATAACCATTGGTATGCAATCTAATAAAGGTCAACAAATACTGACTAAGTAGGTGGTCAAAGTGTGTGTTCTCAAACAAAACTCAACAAGTGAAAAACGTGGGAAGACTGTTCGATCAGTTAGAGTCGTTCAATCAAAATCAAACAATTCGTTGCTATGAGAGTTGTGTTCACCTAAGGTAATAAAAAAGTGAAAAATTTCAGATAATTCTGCTCTATTTCAATGTATGTGATTTTATATATATATTAATGGTGTCTAGTGATCATTGACTAACCTAAACCTTAAGGAGTATAATAAACTCAGAAATCAAGTTAGCTGTTTCGTCGAATTTACCAAAGCTCATAACAAAATAGAGAACTGTAAACATGCCAGTATGTATGGTAGGGTTATTGGTATTACTAATTTGAGCATGTTAAATAATTTTCAGCATAAGCTACAGTTACAATATTTTTCTCGGTATGGATTAAAATATTGATTTTTATCTTTTTCGAAAGTGAAAAAGTAATGCAGGATTCTAGTGTAGTGCCAGTACATCCATCTTCTATTTATCTAGAAATCGTCAAAAATAACTGACAGGACGAGCAATAAACACAAGATCAAGTTAGATTGTGTAGAAATCTTTGTTGTTCAGTCTTTCCAAAGCGTTAATTAACTTCTAAAAATTAAAAACCTCTTAATATGAAAAAATGAAAGAAAATTACACGCATACACAAGAATACCTTTTATGAGGGCAATGCGGTAATTGCTGAAGACACTGAGGGTTTCCGTCGAAAATCTTATGATAATACAAAAGTAACAAGACCCTGCAAGATTAAGAATTTGTTTATCTGTAGCTGTCCAAAGATTCAGGATCTATTACAATTACACATATGGTAATAAATACTTCTATAATGGAAGGTTCTTAATGCTGTTGCGCTACTTTTACTTAGATTCTAAAAGCCGTAGCAAGAATTACTTTTTGAGGCAGTGGTATCACAAAATTTTGTTCAAATCCCCAAAGGGAAATATGGTGATAACAGTATACCTCAAAGATTACAGGAAAGTAAGAAGAAAGTGAGAGTTTTTCTTAGATAGCTAAACGACATCGAGAGTAATTACGGGCTCAAAAAATAGAAACCAATTTAACGTGAATGCAATTAATCTATTTCAAAGTTTTAGAAGTTGTACAGAAACAGCATAGCAATGATCAGAATACCGTCATTTTCAACTTTCCACAGAATCTTTTCGTGTTATTTTAATATTGGTTATAACATAAGCAGCCTACGAGATACCTAAAAAACAACTTGAAAAGAGAAAGGAGCGAATCCAGAAAATCCAAATTAGTTACCGAGAAAATCATTTACAAATTTGCGCCAGAAATGTTTTACACAGCAGCGAAAGAAGAACCTAATAATACAGTGCCCTGCTGTTTTTACCCGCAAGGAGTGCAATTGCTTCCACAAGCACGTACTTAGGACGCGTTTTATTTGAGGCGTAACGGACGTTACACTCTATCTCGACTTTAACTAGATTCAACTAAGCCTAATTTTTAACCTTGGACGGAAGGTGAGGCCAAAAGGGAATTTACGGAAATTTCTTCGGGATTTTACGAACAACTTAGAAATCACAGATGGTATCACTACTATTAAACCCTTTTATGATTTTTGGGGCGGGCAAAACTGGAATAGCTAGTTCGTACTTTCTTTTATATATTAGCTAATAAAAGCAAAACCATTTGTCAAGGGCATCACAGCCCTTTTATCAGTTCGAGGCCTTATTTTTCTCCCATGTTATCGACTACTTGGAAAAATAAAGAAATGTTTAGGAAGGAATTATTTATTAAACCAAAAGAACGATATAACTATTTAGATTGAGATGTTGGCAATATTAAAATAATAAATATAAAGCTGAAACATATTATACCTATTGTGAGGCACTGGAACAAATATACAAAAATTTCAGGCATAATAAAGATGAAAAAAAAATTAATGCAAAAATTAATTACAAATATGAAGATGACAGTAGTATTTAAATCCACAAATAATTATAAAAGCGATCTAGCAAATGCAATAGAGCAAAAATGTGTATAGCAGACCACTTTGTCAATTTATTTGTCCTAAAACAGCTTCTAATCAAACGGTCGATGAATCAAAAGAAACAAGTCAACCTAAAATCGCTTTTTACTGTGTAATTCGAAGAAAACAGGGCCAAAACTTAATGCCTAAAGTAACACATTAATATTATTAATAATAGTCTAAATATAATTTGCAGACTTCTGCATAAATGACGAATGCTTTGATAATTAGTTTACCCTGAACAGCATAGTTCCCTGAAATTTCCACAAAGAAACCTGATTGTTATCTGTAAATACATCAACAGGATGCTTAGTGAAGTTAAAACATTGTCAAGGATGAAATCCAAGTAATTTTAGTAAATGTGAAACTGCATTTAGAAAGCCTTCTATAACATTTGTTTGAATACCACACGAACTACCAGGATATAAACTTAATTTACAATATAAGCTATTCCGTTATACTATATTTAGCAGAAAGCATTTATCAACGCGTCTGAAGCAACTATGCTATATGACTGTCATAGAGTATAATAGATGACCAAATTTTCAAAATTTTATCGTACCCAAGAATAGAAGAATAAACATCTAGCAACTGTCCTTGTCAGTACGACTTAGTAAATTTATACTAGGTGCAACTAGAAGAAATAAGGATATGCTATATCACGAAATTGACATTTGGAGAAGAAAATTTTATTAGCTGTTCTTCAACCGAGTATTGGGCTGCTTCGTACAAGCTTGACACCTCACTTATAATTTGGCGTTCAATGATGACCACCCATTCACAAACCTCTAAAACCATGCTATTCGGATTACTTAGGCGACCAGTTTTTAAATTTCAGTGCAATTTCAAAGGTCACATTACATTATCTGGGACAACAAAGGGCGAAATCACTATACAGTTTACATCGATTTTATTATGTTTGACTCAAAATCAGTGATAAAATAACGAACGAAATGTGAAATACGATTACCCATCCATTCTTTTCTCACATCTTATACAAGATGGCATTTGTAATAGCTGATAGCAATATAAAAAAATTGCGATTTCCAGAGTGACTTCCTCAGTTCTAATAACTTAACCGAATTGGACTAAAGTCGCTATTAATAAACACTTTTCTACTTACTTTTACAGCATTCACAGTAGTTAAGCAACTTTGGGCTGGATAAGAACTTGGATGGATGATTGTATAATACTTATACCTTAATAAACCTCTACCAAAAACTCAATAAAATAGATTATTTCCGAGGTAATCTCTACCTAAAGATATTGCTCATTTAGAATACATAAAATAACATAAAGGGCACATAATGTTACAAAAAAACTTCTTCGGCTCTTGAATGCGGTCTAATTCAAGAGTTACGGAGAAGACTTATCAAACTACTATAAAATGTACTTATAACCTAAATATTATATTCACAGTAAGTAAACGTATGCACCAATAGTTCGGAGAACAATTACGTACTGACAAGCTCCCCTCAAAATTGGAACGGTTTAATCTGGGATCTACAATATTCGGCAGATGCGACTATAAATTACACCAGATTCCCGCCGATACACGTTAACATACACAATACGCCCTTACAGGCAACCAGTATTGAAGCGAATAATGTAACAAAGTGCCTTTATTTTGATCGAAGCGTCACAGGGCTAATCGTTTGGCCAAAAACATTATAATTGTCGGCCGTGAATCTTATACGTTTCTGCTTTGGTTGATGGACTCACACGTCCTATGAAGCAACGAACGGGGTGTAAAAAGGCAAATAGTTCCCCCAAAAGCCGCTACTTCGCTTCCTAGAGACCTGGAATTCATCACAATTATTGCCGCGGAATTCTCGCACACACCCCGGAAACTTTAAAAGTCACTAATACACGATCAATTTCTATAACGTATAATCTACGAATGTTTTAAAGCCTCATCTCTGTGGTATCACGTTGAGTAATTACAAATTATTCACATTCGTAATCAACAAAAGTGGAATCGTTTATAACTGTCATCTTATTTTCTTAATTTATTTGCCACCGAAAAATCCCGTCTCTCATTTTTATGTTCCGACAGAATGTATCTGTCTTCGTAGTCCTGGCAACCACCCATTTATCGTAAACGTACGGTGGTAAATTTATATATTGCCGCGGGACGCCAACAAAACCAGACATCACCCCAGGCAAAAGAAATTTTCACCGAAAATTTCTTCAAAAACTAACCAACCCCAAAAAAACAGCAAAACAAGCAAATTCTTAAAGCTGGGATCGTGCAGTTATCAAAATAAAGAAAGCAATCACGCCTTACCATGAAGGGGTAGAGGGATCGGGAAATTAAGACGCTCCACGTGTAATCAGGGAAGCCACGCTGTTAGCTGTTCTAAAGAGTGGGGAGGTTATTCATTTGCGCACCGTCATTTACGGTACGAGATAGGAAGTGAAGCTCTGGCTCGTAAGCAGCTCGATCCCGACCAGGGCTTCTAACAAACACCAGATTCAGGGGGTTCCCCAAATGTATGCGCCTCTCCAAAATAAAGATAGCGACCATGACACGAAATGAATTCAATACTATGAGGGGGCACAGGCTTCTATCTCGACTACCAAAACCACAGGGCGATGGTATGGCAGTCCACTTTTCTAGCATCCCTAATCGTTTCGCACCTAAATGAAACAACTGAGTGCACGGTCATATGTCCGGCGCGCCACAAGGATCGCCCAAATCGCTGCAGTAACTAGCAAGCTCCCAGATCTACCTTAAGGAGAACATGCGCTGCGACTTGTGGTAGGTAAAGCCCACCGAAAGGAAAGATGAGCACTATAAACTCTAAGTTGGAAATGACCTCCAGTTGTTTCTTAAGGACAACCTTCGTTCACGGAACTTGCTAGGCGCCGAACACCATTCCAGGCAAGCGATTAGTACCGATTCACATTTATCTGTCCTATTACGATGCTAAAGAAGGCATAAGGAAGAAAAAGAACAATTTGAAAGGGTAAGAAGATAAGGGAAGATATACGGGGGTGGGGTGCAGTTATACAACTTTCGCACAGTCCAAGTTGGTCACGCTGAAGGCAGTCTTATCGGTCAGTCCGATGTAGGGTCTGCCTCCAATCTCTTGGCGTGCCATACACCTTTATACGTACCTGAAGAATCACTTAGCTCGTACGCCTGGTGCAAAATATTCTTTCTAATCATTTAAGTGGTAACTTACCTGACATAAATCATGAAGCACCTTACAACGCGAAAGTTCTTCTCCACGTAGATTCGCATGTTTCAAAGGTAGCAAGGCGATGGCGTAAGTTATATTGTCTTTTACACTTTTACAAAGCTATCGTAATTCACTTCGCGATATCTTCGGGCAACTACACCATCGCAGGAGATATATGTATAGTATCTACGGCTTTTGACGACTGAGGGTCGTCTTGATCTACGGAGAGAACTTTGGAACGGATAGTACACTCCAGGATCATATTTCGACCGAAATTTGCGCAATACGGAGATACTTGAAGGTCTTCGTGCGGTGCTGAACGAATAGCACACGCAATCTTCCGTAAATAGCTGTCCTAAGTTCGTTGATTGTCTTGGACGTATGAAGCTAACATGGTTTTGTGTACATGATTCACGCGTTCATTGGGATTCGCTTGGTATGATAATAAGCATTAAACCTTAATCTCGTATCGTACGATTAAGTCATTCTACTAAACTGTTTACTACGAAACTTCACACCATTATCGCACAAAATAACCCCAGGAACTCCAAACATTAAGAAGACGTCATTTTTCATACGTTGCGTAACCGCAACAGTGGTAGTGAATAGAAGTGGAAATAATAATAGAAACTTGTTAAAATAGTCCACCACCACTAAAATATAAGAATATCCCTGAGTTGAACGCGGTAAATTCCCAACTATGTCGGTAGTGATCATGTCCCATGGTTTATGGGCAGTCGGCTAACCTGCCACATGTCCTAAATGTTAATTTTACTCTATTTTGTGAGCCGCACATACAGAACACCTTTTACATATCGAGTGACATCAGCGTTTAGCTTATTAGGCAAACAATAATGTAGCGAAACCCGGTTGTGGGTTTTATGGATGTCAAAATGACCGGCTGCGGGTTCATCTAGTCTCTTAGGAATCTGGTGAACAATATCATAATCATACTGCTGGAGTCTAACAGCTAATCGAGATAGTCGACCTAACGGATCTTTCAAATTATGTAGCCAAACTAGAGAATAGTGATCCGTAACAGCAGTAAAATGAGAACCTTCAACATACGGTCTGAGGTTTTCAATAGCCCACAAGACTGCGAGACGTTATTTCTCAGTTACGGAATACTTCCACCCGTTATTATCAAGAGAACGGCTTAAGTAGCAAACCACCCGTTCTTTTCCATTAATTATTTGTGTTAACACGATACCAATACCGAAATCAGAAGCATAGGTCTACAAGCTAAAAGGCACCGAAAATTTGGGACATGTCAAAACAGGAGAAGAGACTAAACAAGCCGTAATTGAGTTTAGACTGGTGTCATAAAGTTCAGACAACCAAATTTAGCATTTTTCTTCGCGAGTGAAGAAAGTCGAGCGACGATGGTGGAAAAGTTAGGAATGAAACGTTAATACCATGAAGCCATGTTAATAATTCGACGGACTTCTTGTACAATCTAAAGAATGGCTGCCACTTTATCTGGATCAACCAATAAACCTTTTGGATTTACCATATGACCTAAGTATCTAAGCTAGGCCACACAAAGTTTACACTTGCCCTTGCTTAATGTTAAACCTTAGCCAGTCAAACGAGTCATCGCGTCTTCCAGGACTCTCAAATGTGTCTCAAAATTAGGATTATAAATAATTACGTCATCTAAACAAACAAGTACATAAGATTCAAGTTCCGGACCTATAACCGCATCATTATCCTTTGCCATGTAGCCAGCGTATTCGTTAAACCAAATGACATCCTTTTAAATTGGAAGAACCCTCTAAGAGGTACAGTAAATGCGGTATATTGATTCACCTTTTCCTTCAACGGAATGTGCGCGTACGCCGACTTAATGTCCAACGAAGAAATGTATCGAGCATCCCAGAGATGAACTAGGATCGACAAAACATAAAGGAGGGGATAAGAACCTTTCTTAGTAACCTTATTTAACTTCCTAAAGTTCACATAGAACCAGCAAGATCCCTACCATACCTGCCAAGCATTTTGTCCAATTCTAAGCTGATCTGTTTTGAACCATCGGAGAAATTGGGTAGTATCGTTGTATAATTGTGGGAGATGAAGTATTAATACTATGCTTCCCGGGCCTAGCGCAACCTAAAATGTCAGTAGTGGACTGAAGGTGTTCATCGATTAAGAATTCCAGCTGCTTTTTCTGCTTAGGAATCCACTCGCTATTGTTGATGTTTGGATCTGACAGGGGACTCAACCGCGTCTAAAACATGAGCATCTGAGACATTAGATTCTCCTTTGAATGTATCTGGCACAATAGCAATTGCTTTCCAGAGGTACACACCTAAAACTAGCGAATGGGCTAATTCAGGTACGACTAACAATTCGAGGGTGGCTGCTTTTCCACACAAAATAAGTGGTAACGAAACAGTACCAACACTAGCTACAGAACCTCCACTTCACGCACGGCATTGGACCTTGCTTCCTTTGTTCGGCACTAACTTCAGAGAAGACAGCGCATTCTACCCAGCATTGCCCAAAATTGTGCGGGTAGCACCAGAATCCAGCAAACCTGGGAACTGTATTCCCAAAATGTCAATATCAACATAGGCTCGTTTATCGCCCAGCCCTTGCCCTAAAACATAGTCTAAGATGGCTTTGTGCTGATCGTATGAAAGATTCCTAAAATCTATCACATTTCGAAAAGGAAGAGACAAATTAGCAAATGTGTTTGAAGGGAAACCACTTAGTCTCGGACCATATGCCCAAACTGCTCACGTCACCAGTACTTAATTCCTTGTCCAGAGGAAGATCTCTTAGTCCGAGGTTTAGCATTCCTCGGTATCAAATTATCTTCGCCTGAGGATATCATATTTAGGGATACCGGTACCTCTACATATGCCAAATCAGGTTCAAGTTCGGAACGTCTACAAGATGGAGGTATAAAAGCGTTGGCAGCGTCCTTAGGTTCTTCAATTCGTCGACACAGCGTGATTACTTCTTGAATGGACGTGAGCTTGATCTAACCTAATCGTGTTTGATAAAAAGGTAGGATGTTACGAATCAAGACGCGTAATTGAGCCCTGTCGGTCAGTGGTTCGCTTAAGCGACTAAACAACTTCATCATGACAGCAACATAAATGCCAATACGCTTATTTTGTCCTTGAGTTCTAGACTTGATCTCATCCAAAAGCTTGTCGTCACAATTGGAAGGAATAAATTCTCATTTGTGAACCTTAACTGAACCAGGCCAATTGTCAACTTTATAACGAACCGCTCTAACCACAAAAGCGTATTGTCCCTAAATAAATCTACATCCTGTACAAAAAATTGGTCAACAGTAGCAGTTAGAGCAACTTTCAATTCTTCTACTCGCTCTAAGAAGATATTTATAGAAACACTCTTATTTCCCAAAAAATGTAAATTCCATTTCGCCACGGAAATAGCTTACTGAACAACACATGGCATAATCCTCGCCTCAGACGTACTATTAGTACCGAAGGGGTTAGCCTCTGAAAAAGAAGGTTTGAGAAAGCTACTGTCCGCTTCCACCTTAGGTTCAATCATTTTAACCATGTCCTCTAATCCTGATAAGTCCACTTGAGGAAAGAGACTACGAAAGTTCCTCGAATTTGTTCATTACTGTAGGTAAGCTTACCATAAAGTCAGCTTTTAATAATCTCTCCGAGTCAGTCGGATTCTTGTGTGAAATTCGAATGCGCAAAACGGCTAATAAAGTTTCGATGTCGGATACTTTAGATTGAAGTATGTTCTCTTTGAGAACGTTTACTTCCTTCCCTACAATTGCCAAATCACCAGTAATGGCTTCTGAGTCGTCAGTAAAAGTAAACCGATACTCCGTTGACGGAAGAACAACCAATTCATTCAAAGAACCTCTTGCAGACGCTTCCTCAGTGTGAACAAATCATCTTCAGTTGATAGAGCACGTCTACGTAATTTATATTTGATTTATCGCAATGTCATTAAGGTAATCTGCAATATGTAACCCATGATCTCAGTCTATCCTATTTACAATACTTAATTACCCAGTGTTAAATTCAAAATAAAGTTCAAGGACTAACTTTGAAGCAAATAAATTCCCAAAACTATTTTGAAAGTTACAGTTAATTGTACTAATCAGTATCAAAACTTACATAAAGGTAACTAACCTCGTTCTGCACCAATAACAGAATTCAACTTTAATAAGGTTCAGAAGAAACTCTAATAAATCCAATAGCACCCAGATATTTAAAAGTGGCGCTAAAAAATATTCGATTAACTCGGAGGTACCCTGTATGTAATAAGTAATCTATGTTCAAGAAACAAAATCCTGTCACTTAAAATGATAACATAACTGCAAATAAAACTTTCAACAAACGCCAACGTAAAAATGACAAACCTAATTTAAAAATAAAATTATCATCAAACGTCAAAATTATTACTCTGGAATTGTAATCACGTGATACACTCACATTAGGGTAACAAATTAAACTCTAGCCTCGCGTTACAGTGGTAATTTACAAATAACTACGATCTATGAAAGAAATGGAAAACAAAAACGTCAAAATAGTAAACCAATTGAACTGCGACCACGGCAGTTTCGAGGACCTACATTGGGCGCTATTAAATATTATGACAAGCTCGGCTAGCATTACGTCCGGCAACGATGCTGGTGTCCGCTAGCTTTTCAGTGGAAGGGCGTCCGTGACCAATTTCGCCAGCACTTCCACGCTCTAAAAATCTGAAATTGCGTATAAAAAAGGGTCTGACGTTTAGGGTAGGGGGGCACTGCTCCCTATTGGCTGTACAATGAATTATACTGTCCTTTGGAACAGGGAAAAATGGTTCTCCAGCCTATAAATGCGTTTTCCCTGACTTGCTTCTTACCTAGACCTCAAATATCAGTATAAATTATGACCGCTTCTAGAGGGGCACCTTGACAAACACATATTCCCTGAAATACAAGCTAATCACATTTAGCTTATTCTAAGTTCAAAATGAAAGTCCAATTGGAAATAGCTATTTATCTATACATAAAGACAAAGCTTATTCAGCATACACAAAAGCAACAAAAATGACACACAGTGTGATAACCAACCTTCTACGGCTTTTGAATGCGGTCTAATTCAAGAGTTACGGGGAACTACTATAAAATGAACTTATTATCTAAATATTATATTCACGGTAAATAAAGGTAAGGTTCAATAGTTCGGCTATAAATTACGTTCTGACAAGCTCCCCTCAAAACTGCAATGATTTAATCTAGGCTCTACAATATTCATCAGCCGGGACTATAAATTACACCTGATTCCCGCCAATATACCGTAACATACCCAATACGCCCTTATAGGCAACCAATATTGAAGCAAATAATGTAACAAAGTACCTTTATTTTGGTGGACTTATCACAGGCCTAATAGCTTGCCCAAAAACACCATAATCGTCGACCGTGAATCTTATACGTTCCTGCTTTGGCAGATGAACTCACACGTCCTATGAAATAATGAACGGGGTGGAAAAATGCAGCTAGTTCCGCCGAAACCCCCTACTGTGCTTATCAGTGACCGGGATTCCACCACACTTCTGTGGAATTCCCGTATCTACCCCGGAAACTTCAAAAGTCACTAGTACACAACCGATTTGAATAACGTAGGATCCACGCGTGTTTTAATGCCACATCGCGGTGGTATTACGACGAGCAATTACGCATTATTCACATTCGTAGTACACAAGACTGAAATCGTTTATAACTGTCACTTCATTTTCTTAATTTATTCGCCACCGAAAAAAACCGTCTCTCAATTTTTTTGTTCCGACAGTTTATCTGTCCTTGTAGTCTTGACAACCACACATTTACCGTAAATGTACGGCGGTAAATTTAAATATTGACGCGGAATGCCAACAAAACGTGACAAGGCTCTTAACCAATCCTAGCTAAAATAAATAGGCTACTTTACCATACATTATTTAGTACAGCTTAATCAACGTATATGTTATCTTGAAAACATTTTGATCCACTATTATCCTCATCCAGGCCCTTCACCGACTATAACTAAGAGTTTATTACTAATTATAAAATTGTGTAAATGAGGTTAAGTGCTAAATGAAGTAAAGTTATTTAAAGGTTTACATCTTCGTCGTTTAAGTAGCAACGTGTAGTTTGTTTTTTAGCAGAACTTAATTTGTGGTTTTTAACATTATCTCCTATATAAGATTACAAAGATGTGTAAATTTTTAACAAGATTACTTTTATAATATCTGTTGAATAAGGGCTTAAAACCATAATATAAACTGAAGATTTCTAAAAAATGGAATAGAATTTAGTCACGAATAATAATACTCCACGTGGAGGACTAAAGCTAGTGATGGTTTTTAGATGTTTTCATTTAGCTCCGTTTAGATGCTTTCTTGTACTGAATAAAGGTACAATCACATCGAAAATTATTCTTAATGATTACTATTTATGGATGTGGTGAATATGGAAACATACGATATATTTTGTTTATTTTCGTACAATATTGCATTAGAAAAATTACCTTCAACTAACCTAGACCGGTGCCAGTAGAAATATAATATAATTTTAATTAAAATCTACTGAAATTAACTAT
>JAHWXV010363274.1:0-30413 GCA_024586415.1 Phrixothrix hirtus | reverse complement strand
TTGTATTTTATTTATGTGCTCTGGCAACTAGACATAGAATTCCTTTATTTTGATTTATTTATTTATTTTATTTTGCTTTACTCATTTTATTATTACTAGAATATCCTTTGTTAATTATTAATTTTGAACTTTGTTTTGGCAGGCTTGCCGAGGTCCGGCGAGTCTGGCCGCTATGTTTTGTTTTATTTACTTTTATTTTGATCATTACATATTAGGTTAAAACTGACATACCTGGCCGTTGCTGAAGTCTGCCTTAGGATTGTGCTCCGTGCGCTCGGTAGAACCGATCCCTAGGTGGACTGAGGTAAGCTGAAATGGGAAACCATTAACCATGCAACAATAATTAATTGTAAAAACATTATATGTGCCAAAATGTATTCAATTACTGCGCCCAATTTGGCGCAAGTAAAGCACAGCGCCTTCGGCGCCTTTTCTTCTTCACTCTCGAACGCTCTTTACTCTTCTTCGCAGCTTCCTTTGCACGCTTCTCATTAATCCGATACGCTATCGGTAGATATATTCCGTTCTTCTCATCTTTGGTTTCAATCATTCTCTTATATATTTCTTTCTTCTCCTTTACTGCATCTTTCACGGCATCATTCCACCATGCATTCCTTTTTGACTTTCCAATCGTACACACTCAGCAGACTTTAGTTGCAGACTCTATCATAAGACCTTTCAACCTCTTCCATGCCCATTCGATACCACATTTTCCAATTTCATACTTTCATTCAGATTCCTCTGACAACTTCTCTTCTCTAGGTTTTGTACGCATTCCTCTCTTACATTCTCCTCCTGCAAACTTTCCACTTTCACTCTAGTCTTTCTTACAACGGCCTTCTTTTGATATATCCATTTTGTACCAAGCTCAATTCTAGATATTACCAGAAAATGATCCGTGGCACATTAATAACCTTTCATCACTTGTGTTTCCTTTACCAATTTACTTAACCTCTCATCATAAACGATTAAATCAATCATGCTTCTAGATTCTCCTCTTTACCACGTAAACAAATGGATATCCTTATGCTTAAACCATGTATTCGGTACAAACATGCCCTTTCCTAAGCATAGCCAACTAACGCTTTCCCATTCTTATTCCTTCTAGGATCGCCGTAAGGGCTAATTACACGATCTATGTTTTCTCTTATTACTCCCACCCATCCACTTAGGTCACCCAGTAAAATCACTCTATCAATCTCGTGGCATGCACTAAGTACCCCCTTCTAACTGTATCCAAAAGATTTCACATTCATCCTGGTTATCACCATTTACCGGAACATAACACGCTACAACCACTACTTTCCCGATGCCCATCTTCATTCGAACCAATAGTAGCCGGAAGACACCAATTCATACTCGCTTACATGTGCTTTAGCAAATTCGCTCAAAATGAATCCCACTCGCTTTGAACCACGCGCCCAACTTTCCATTCTAGACCAGAAACCTAGACTTCCCCCATCCATCTCTATCACTTCTTTCCCTTTCTACTTAGTTTCACTCACACACAGCACATCTAACCTTCTCTTTCTCTCATTTCACTTAAAATCTCATGTTCCTTTCCATACATTCCTCTTACCTTCCACGTTCCCACTTTCCATTCCATATTCTCGCGTTTATTCCAAGGTGAGTCAATCTTATTCAATGTCAGCCGCCCGCCATGGCGTTGATTGTCCAAGGCTTTCAATTTATTTTTTTAGCAATATATTTAAACCTAGACCTAGTTGCTAGCCTAGATTGTACCCTATGTCGCTGTAGCATTCCCTACTTACGGAATCGACACCATACCTGTCAGTGTTGACATGTTTAGCCTACGTGCTACAAACGCAGCCATAATTCCACCATTACCCCAGGCATGCCTAACACTATTCTATATAGACTAAGCTCCCTATCATGAGCGGGTTACTCTACAAGCCAGCACGTATTGCCCGTGCCGCGACTACTAGTACTAGTATACGTAATGCACTAACACACTCGGGCACCACTTCTTTTATCAAGTAGAAATTAAATGTACGATTCCCTATTTAACAGTTCCATGTTTTAAAATGTAGAAGTAATAAGTTTTGCTTTGTAATAGGCAATATTCCTAGAAAAATTTAATGTAACAATTTTGCACAATCACCCACACAAGTGTAACGAGCCAAGCAATAATTATTTAAAACGAACTGGCCGGTTGCATTCCAGGCGCCTTCAAATCCATCTCGGAGCAGGTTTCATGACGATCACCAGGCAATGTTGACATTGTAAACCGAAGGTTGAACGGTATCAAAATACAGCGAAAGTACTCGGTAAGAATTTACCGATTAACGCTGACGTTTTCCATCAGTCGTTTGTACCGATGAATGAAATCGCTTAAGAATAACTTGGTTATAAACGATGAAAGTTAGTAAAAGCAAGTAAAATAACATTAAGTGGGTGTTTAGTATTTTCTTTTCTGACAGCTATTTCGTTTATGCCTCTGGACCATAGTTTTCATTTGAAGGAAGATGCGACTCGTACAGATATTAATATTTGGACGATTATGGCATTCTAATAAGGATGCCCAGAAATCACGTATTCATCAAATCTCGGCAATTAGTGAACCTACAATATTTCAAGCCGTAAGTGGTCTTTACTTCAAGTCACTCTACTGATTTTAAAAGGTCGTGGGAACGACCTACCATGTTCACCTTGTGCTTATTGCGTTTTTTAACGCCATATCTTAGTGGTTACACCGATTGAAACATCCTAGTAAACTACCTGATTTGACAACTTCGTAACATAGACAATACCTTTAATAAAATTTAACGTAACAATCGTTACAACAAAATTTAATATCTTGTATAGCTATACATATGTCATAAGCTATTTACCGAAGGTGCTCTCAATTTTTGTACACGTATAATTGGTTAATGTACTCGTATTATTGAAATTTGTCGTACAGGTCCGTAGCAATTTAATTGAATTTTCTTACAAGGGAAAGTTGCCATTATTTTCGTTCTAATACCGTTAGCTCTAAAGGGATCCCTACATGTATCCTTCAATGTACTTATGATTAATGGGTTCTTTAGCATCTATTTATCTCTGTAATTTTGTAGGCATAATTTGTTTTTTATAAATATGTATTATGTACTGCCTTGTTTGATTCAGAATTGTTTGAAGTTATTATGGCTTTGTTGGCAATTATTAGACGTTTAAAAAATAAGGGAAAACCAAATTGATTTCCGTGACCAAAGTAATGATATAAATACTTCGCAGTTTAGCGAATTGACACTATCAAATAATTTTTCTGTGCATCGCGTTAAATGTACCGGGTGCTCCACATCAGACTTATTTTAAAAATTAGTAACTACACACCGAATCACTTTTATGTCAAATAGTAAGCCGTCTTGAGTACCGAATAATAAGGATATTTACCAGTATTGGTCGCCCTCGACATTAATTTAATAATAGTTAATTTCGTAACGGCCGTCAGCCTCGAAAAATGCATTTCTAATTTATTTAGTAATTGCCTTATATAGTTCCTTTTATTTCAGCCCATACATCTACCGTAACTGCAGTAACCCAGGGGCATCTGACTCTATTCTAACGGTAAGATCTGAACATCGAGATATACAGGGTGTTTTTTCGTAATTCTGCCCACATTGACCGGTTTTGATTGCTGTAAACGATTCTTAGGTTTAATTTCGTCACCTGCAGGCTACCTTCACTGAGACTAGTTAGGTTATATTTGAATCACTCGTTTTGTCCGTATGTCTAATATTTTTGGCGCCTTAACGTGTTGGGGTCTAGATTTTCGACAGTCTTACTTTAATATTTTTGACACCTAACACCGAAAGTATTAAATTTTGACTTTGTTAAGTCCATTTTTGTAACATTTCTACGATATAACTATAAAATCGCAGATTTCTATTCCGGTTTTGAGCTTTTGTGGTATCATCAGTCATAATTTTATTTTTTATCAGTTTAAACTAAAATCGTTTTCTTTTCGATTTCTTCATTTATTTGGAATTAAGACGTTGCAGTTTTGTACAGTTTGTGAGTACAAGTATTATGAAGGGATGTCTGTTTTTTAAATTCGTTTTTGGATTTTTAAATATTAGTCGTTCGAAAGACAAATTGTTTCCATTTTTTCTTTTCAAGCTTCACGCCATGTACTTGAACTAAGAACAAGTAATTCTTGAACTACATATTAGAGGAGTCCCTGCAGAAATTTCATTAACCACCTTACGCGGTTATTTACGATCGGCTTTATCTAAAATAGAGCCCTTGTCTATGACTTCCATTTAGCCGTTCTTTTTCAGAAGATACTAGGCCTATAGAATAAAATTTCATCTTTCTGGATGAACAATATAAACTATTGTCAGATAATTCTAACCAATCACAGTTTTGTTTAGTGAAAAGAAATGTAACACTTTTATTGTGTCGCATTTAGTATTCTGTAGCGTCTACTGATCCTGAATAGAAAGTAAAATAGAAATTTATAAATAAAATGTCTTGCTACATTTTCCAATTTGAAATAGTGTCTCAGTTTTCTTAATTTACGAGTAATAAAGGCGACCTATCTGATGTAAGTCAGAATGCAGTGTGTGAGGATGAATCTAAAAGCAAGCCCTCTGCTACTAATAATATCATACTTAAACAGGACTATAGTGGTCCTAAAGTAACACATAGCGTTAAGCAAGTTGATTTAGCAACTACATTACAATTATTATGTAGAAGATACATTCCAGTTGCTGAATGGAGTCTTAAATTTTTAAATAGCCAATCTGCCTTATTAACAGTTTTCTTGATTGTGTAGCTGAACTCCAACTGTCACCTAAAGTTTCTGATAGTGACCTTTTCCATCAAGTCGTCGACTTATTTTCAAATAAAGGACTCGTTTGTATCGCTCGATCAAGAACGAATTCCATCCATGGATCGTGTTAGTTGAAATTCTTAAGCTGAATTTTCACCAACTAATTATAGTGAAAAATTATTTGAGGAAGTACGTAATCGGGCTCAAGGTCAAGCTGAAAGTATTGGCATTTACGTAGCCGTTATGTGAAAATTTTTTACTCGTTTAAACGTTGTTCTTATGTTACACTTCGTCACCTGTGACCTGACTCTACCAAGCATGTTAAGTAGTGTTTGAATCCCTCATGTTGTCTGTATTCCGTGTCTTATATTCATTTCAGTACGTGACATCGTATTCAACTAATTATGTTTCTACACTTTGACGTTTCATCGACTAACTGCCCGGTCAAATCAAACCATGATTAATATTTTAGAAACTGTTTTCATGTATTGTTTTTTACTTTGTGTTTGTAATGTTAATTTTCGATGCACATTACATAGTAGTAACGATTTCATGAGATCTTAACGATACTCGTTTTTTGAAAACGTCTTGTGAGTACTTTACATTAAATGATCTTTTAACAAGAATGATACGTTTTGGAATTGGAAGAAAGTTTTGTAAAACTCAACAAATAAATAACTATCTATGAAAGTATCCTTTTATTTAAGTTAAAGTTTATAGTAGATATGTATTTAATTTATCTTTTTAATTCTTGCTGGCTACGAGTTTTCTTTATCGAGTGAATACTGCTTTAC
The DNA here is from genome assembly GCA_024586415.1 of Phrixothrix hirtus. Lineage (NCBI taxonomy): Eukaryota > Metazoa > Arthropoda > Insecta > Coleoptera > Phengodidae > Phrixothrix > Phrixothrix hirtus. The sequence continues at coordinate 24,842 of JAHWXV010363274.1, read as the reverse complement.
ATAATATTGCATTAGTTTTTGGGTGCAGTTTATCTCCATATCCTCCATATCTAAAACGACTCACTTTTCGATAAACTTAAGGCCCTTTTGTGGAAACACGTATAAAACTTTATCCGATTTTATTAATGGAACTAAGCGCTATAAATTAAAATACGGATTTCAGAAAATTCTTTAGAGTATTACTTTTCGAAGAATTCCGTTCAGGTGATCACACTAATTCTGAGTATTGACGAATTATCTATGAAGGTCGTAAAAACATGTAACTTCGCAGCGTTCCTTTCTATGGGACTAGTATCATTTCGGCTGTTTGATATTAAAGTAAAACACACGGACGTTATACTACCTGTGCCCACAGATGAGGGTTCTTTACAGCCTTAGTGTCAATAAAGAACCTCCGTCTGGAACCAATAGACTTACAGCACTGTATCGTTGCCTGCAATACCTTTGGCATGAAGCTGGTAGCAAATTGCATACAAATAACCCTCATACAAGCACCATGGTGTCACGATGGACCGGTTGCGGGCATTCTTAATAACATTGATATATTTTTCAATGTACCGCAACCCCAAATCCTAGTGCTTATACCTATGTTGCTAAGAACATGTTTGCTAGTTCTCTGACACAACTTTGTAGTAGGCATCTTGTGCAATAATTGTAAATGTGATTATGTAAGACGGCAAAAGAGACCTAATCATCTGATCTCCCTATCTTCCATTTGGTTCACTACATCCTACTCCATTTAAGGTATTAAAGAATCTAATCCCATTTTTTAAGGAAATCAGAAAGGAGCTCTTCATTGTATATGATGCTAATGCTCATCATACTGAGCGGGCCGACACTAACATCAACGTAAGAGGGACTTTCCTGATACAATACCTTACAACGACAAATCTAAACATTGATAATTACGGATATGAACCTACCGTTTGTTATAGCCAGAAGGAAGGGGGTACTTGGTATCATACTATACTCCTCTAACATTTTACAAGTTTCCTAGTAACCTTCACTTTCGGATCACTGGCGGATTGAGTTACAAATAGAATTCAACAAAATCTGACAACTACACCAAAGCAGGAACCCAAAACGCACTAACTGGAACTCCTACAGATATTCCCTCAATGCATGTATGGGTGTACCGCCTAGTCGGATTTACACTTAGCAGCAGATCCCTTGAAGACCTACTAACCAAGTCATTTTAGGAGAACTATCCTGTGCGGACTTCTCCTATGTGAAAAACCCTTCCTTGGCGAGATCATACTTGGACGTTCTTCAGAAAGAAACCAGACGCCTCTGTGGCAGGAATAGGAAGGGTATCTTGGTCACTGACTGGGCAGCTTTCAGTAACTGTCAGAGGAGTGATAAACGGCATTGGACTTAACAAGAGGAAGGATTAAAACTTTCTGTGAGGGCATTGGGTTAATGTCTCATACGGCAAGATTACACAATACCCTCAAACGTGACCGTAAATGTAAAATGGGATTCTTAAAACTCCCATCGGATAACTAGACTGTTTGAGAAAAGGAAGTACTAGAATTACTGATTGACACTCACTTACCAGGAGCTAAATCAGATAATGCATCAGTGGATAATAGCAACATCCATAGATCTCACAGCTTTAGATGGAGGTTTGCCACCACGATGTTAACCTTACCTAGAGTAAGGTGGGCTATAAGTAGCTTCACACTCTATAAATTACCAGGCAGTGATGGTATCTATCTGCTACCTCTTAAACTCTACAGGACCAGCTTGGCACTAGGTTATATTCTGCAAGCCTAACAATAGTTCACGATCGTCTTCCGAACTAAAATCGCTAGGCAATATTATGAAGAAGCCTAACCATTTAGCCCAATCAGCTTGACTTCCTTCCAACTAAAAGAAATGGAAACGATGATTGTGGAATATATATGCAGTGAGGTGGTGTAAGACTCCCCTCTCAACCAAACTTGTCTGTAAAGACAATCCTACACGGGCTAGTTTACAGTATGGAAAAGGTGTTGGGTTATAAACAGAAAACTTGAGAGTTTTCCTAGACATCGGTGGAGCTTTTGATAATGTATATATTAAGCTACTTCCTATCATTGTGTACATCACAACATCTTGTTATGGACAAAAAACCTGCGAGAAGGCAGGACCTTGACGACAGCTCTGATTCTCTGTAAAATAACAGCCTCAGCCCAAGAGATTGCCTACAGGGTGACGTTATATCTCTACTTTTATGGAACTTGATGGTTGAAGATATACTAACAGTACTTGATTCTAAAGAAATTATTGCTCAGGGCTACGCATATGACATTGTTCTGCGCAGCATTGGGAACTTTGAATCCACTTTTAAAGACGTTATCCAAAATTCCCTGCACACAGTAACTAACTGGGTCAACCTTCACCAGCTGGTGATTAATCCCAACAAAACGAAGGTGGCTCCCTTCACCAAAAAGATTATTCCTATTCAAGGACCACTCTTGATTAAACAAATCTCCATAGGCTGGGTTTCTAATGTTAAATATCTAGGCGTAACTTTCGACCGAAGATTAACATGGAAACACCACATATTTAAACGAGTAAAGAAAGTGACAACCATCTTTTGGATATGCCGCCGCACCTACGCTGCCACATGAGGTTTGACTCCTAAAATGGTACGTGAACTGAACGCGGCGGTAGTTAGGTCAGCCTTGACTTATGCATCATTAGTTTGGTGTACGGGTATAAGGTGCCAAAGCAACTACACTAAAATTAACAAAGTAAAACGTATGACATGCATAGGGATCGGGAACGCCATAAAAACCACATCAACTGCAGCTCTGCAGGTGCTAGTTGATTTGCTTCCATTGTGGCTTCAGGTGCGAACGGAGGCTATAAAGGGTGCAGCTAGGCTATTTCAATCCAAACTATGGCGCGTTGAAGGTTATGGCTGGGGACATATTCCAATTTTACTTAAGTTATGCACGGATATTAGTTATGTTTAACTAATAATAACGTCTAGAGCCCTTGGGTTACTTAAATTCAAAATTTTAATTTATTGCACTTTATAGACCGAAAAATAACGACAGGAATTATCAGAAAATTGGTCTTCCTTATTTAGCTCATATTTTCACTGGTTGGCTCACCGGCAATACTTTTAAGAAGCGCGGGGCCATACGCAGAAATTTTTCTTAAGTGGATCGAATTTCTAAAAAGTAAATCTGTTTACTTTCGTGTCAAGTTTTGACATAAAGTCAACGTTTAAGATCAACCCAAAATGATGGACCTTCATAAAATAGGTATGGTCGTCGACCCATCTCGACCCCCCCACCCCTCGCGGACGGGCCTGCAGCGACCATTGATTTTGCAGTATATTTTACATTTATACCTAATACAAACACCTATTTATGTCGCACATCTTTATAATAATTATTATTAAACCATGTTTGTACGAATGAAATAATCGAATAAATTTAATACTTGACAAGTTGACAAACTATTAATATTATTTAATATTTAAAAAACGCTGTAGATTCTCAAGTATTGTTAGCCAATTTCTAACCTGAAAATAAAAATCTTTTCGTAAATAAAAATGTACTATGCCTGAATAGTGAATACCGGAACCTATTACACAATCATATCAAGAAAATAGTCTCCTACATAATCAAATCCATTATGTTCGTAAAACGATGAATAGTATCATGTAAGCAAAGATTAAACGAATATTAAATTTTTAACCGTCTTCAGTTATACAAAATTTAAAACTACATTTTCTCTTGAAGTAAAATCAGTCAGGCATCAATACTATAAGAACTATTTAATGTAACAATTCAAACTTACTGTTCCAAATGGTTTCATTGAACGATATTGGTGCGGACTTTCAATATCCCTACAGGCGTCCTTAGCCACGTCGCCGGAAAATTCACTTCTGGATGTCGGGGTTCCAGCTTCTTTCAATATGCAATACAATATTAAGTAATACCAATTTTATTTACAGTTCATTTGAGTAGTGACCAGATTGTGAAGTAAATATAGAACAACTTTAGAAAAGTCAACCCTATTTATGTTATTTAGGTCGTGAACCTTCCCTATTTTTTTTATGCTCCGGTCACCTTAATTTAAGTACAACTTTTATCAGTAACAATCTTTATATTAAACCGTTCATTTATACTTACACATTAGTCGGCGATGTCAAAAGCTATTTACCACTGTTTAATAAGATTATTTATGGTCTGATAAATATCTGTATTTAGTTTAATAGACAATAGTAATTGCTCCGAACTTCACTAATTTCAAACACACATATACAGTTTTGAATTACACATAGGTAACACCCGTTGTGTTTGTGCTCATCTCCACAGAATAATAACCCAACACCTCAAAGAACAAAGCATTCTATCTTTATTCGGTAACTAAATTACATTTGTATAAACGTTATATAAAGCAACATTAGATTTATTAATCAACGTTGCTCTTAGTAAGTTTTTTGTTTGCTCGTCCTTTCTACCTGGTTATTCTGTTTTTCTAAATCGTAGATAACCAAGACAAGGTGTTGACCGTTTTTTACAACATACATGAATTTAAAGCTAATTCTTCAAACACAACTTTTTACCTAAAATATTATCGCAATAAGAAACTGCTGTTCATTAAAAGTTCAACTGAAAACTAAAGGTTAACTATTGTCATAAATATAGTTAACAAATAATTTTCGGTTAACCTTTTACTGAACAACTGGATCTAAAAATATTTATTTTAATATCCAGTATTGCTTGGTTTCAAATTCATATTAATTTTCGGCTTACTTTTAATTTAAACTATTTTAAAATAATCATTCTCAAATTAATTTAAATTAAATATATACTTACAGTATTTAAGATTTTAAGTAATTCTAAATTGTAACCAAATAGTTGTTAGATAAACCTTAAAGTAAAAAGTTAATAGAAATTTAATTCATTCGTTGGGTGTATTTCATTAACCCCTTCATTAGGGTTAACAGCTCCTAGTATACCTATTAAAAATTCTAATAAGGATAGCACATCATTCGAAATTAGAAACAAGTTGAGTCATATTTGAGCCTAATGAAAAGGGTGTTATAGCAATGTGATAATTGCATTTACGAGAAAATTGCAATGAAAGTTGGATATCCCACCACAAGTACGGTAGCTACTAAAATAGTGCAGCGCATCAATAAGTACGAGAATGGCGTAGCAGCGCGGATTAAGGTACTGTATTAAGGCAATATTTGAAATACTTACAATAGTTATTTAAAATTTAAGGGAATATTTTCGTTATTTATTTTCAAGCATAGCCGTTATTGGATAGCAATATTATAGTTCCAGATAAATTTAAAAATTAGATAATATACGAGAGCGGGATGATAATTACTTAACCTAGCAATGAAAAGCGGTTTTTTGGTCTCAAAATCATTTTTATTTTGCAATCTAATTTTCTGCAAGGTCAGTGCTTTTTGGCTGGGCGATGTGCCAAAGCTCTGATAGCAGTAAATGACTTTTCCTCAAGGTCTAAAAAATAAGATCAATCTGTTGAATTTTTTTTCCACCGAGGAAAACTTTTAGGTCAAGAAATAGCTGGAAATCATAACAAGAAAATCAAAGGAATACGGTGGATGGGGATAAAACTAATATTTTAATTCCTTGATTTCGACCATTACAATTAGAACAGTATGAGCACGTGCATCATCCTGATGAAAAATAATCTCTCTAGGAATTAATCCCGGGCTTTTTTTACGAATATTCTGATGTAATCGGTCTAAAAGATTCGTGTACTCTTCTCTAATTATCGTTTACCACTTTGGAAGATAGTCAACCATCAGTATCCCTTTCGTATTACAGGAAAATGAAGCCACTACATTACCAGACGATTTAATAGCCGCGAACAGCTTTTGAGACGAACAACCGAATTCAATTCATTACATCAACTGTAATTTTGTTTCAGGGGAATAATGGTCGACCTAGATTTTGTCGGTGACGCACACAATCAGATGAATTTTTCTTAAAACTGTTAATTGTAACTCCACTGAATAAATACCGCACTCATCATGCGGATAGTTGTTTCATACATGATTCCGTACTTAAAATATTGAACGTTCGCTCTTTTGAAACGCCGATACCATTAGGTATTTCAGACAATTTTAGTCGTCTGTTCTAATAACCATATCAAGGAGGTTCATTCCCAATTTCTAGTGTTGAACGCTTATTCTAACAGTGCACTGCTACTCAATATAGTTTGCATTTCTTCAAATATTGCTTCACCTTTCAGTCCCTTGATGTACAAAAATTTAACGACATGTTTAGTATTTTCTAACTAAGGCTCAGCCTTAATTTATCATACATTGCAAACATGTTAGATTTAGCTACTGAGAACAGATAAATTTTATATTGTTTCTGTAATAAAATGAATAATCTATGTTTACAATGGTATAGATTGATTACATAGCACCATCATTTCTTCCGAGACTAGCTAATTGTCATTGCGCTCTCGTATATAATGGCTAAAGAAATGTGGCACTGTGGCGATTTAACCCTCGCAGATCACACCTTGATCTCTGTAATAAAGGGATGGTGCGTTCCAATATTTATCCCGTAGCACTCTCAACATTTTAACTCTATAGTTACAATTATTTGGAACATTATTTGCCTGTTGGTTCATCTTAGAACGGTAGCTATTCTCGAGCTGCAATTTCACTAATCTGAACTAAATTTATAGTGATAATCTGTTTTTTGAGTTCCGTCGGATCATTATACCAGTCACATGCCGATTTAATCAATAACATTTTTCCGTTTGCTGCATTTTAATGCCATTTTTGTTAAATTATAATCAAGTTTTGTTGAGATCAGCACTTAATTTAGCAATTTACCGTTAATCACAGGACTAGAAATCGTTAAATTTTTCAGAAGTGGCTATTACTTTTATTAAAAACTGTACTTTTCCATTAAAAAATGAAATAATTGTCTTAGGTGTGCATGAAGGTGATAATTTACTCGGTTTTGAACAACCATTCCAAGCTATATTTGTACTTTTGTTTTAGAATTTTTAAATTAGTACGAGGCATATCCTAAAAGTAAAGTACAATAATGTTTTTCTCAGCTGATATTATCTAGTCTGTTATTATTCATGCACTAAGTGATAAAGAGAGGTTGTGGTTATAGAAACAGTATTTATATATTTACAAACATTACATCCGTGAGTGCCACAAATCTTTAAAAGGAAACCCCTGTTGTTTACTATAAAAATTGAAATTATGTCGTTTGATACGAAAGAGAATTACTCGTATGAAAATTTATAACGAGGTAGTCATAATTTACGAAGAAAGCGTAATTTCGTGAAATAATATCTCAATGTGGTGTTCTCAGTGTTAAGACGGACTCACAAGTTTGAATAATGTAGAAGAAAGTGGGAAACCAATAGCTTCACTTCCTTACCTAAATATTAAATGTATGGAAACAATGTTGCGGGATTATCGTATCTTCATACTTCTCAGATAGCGATGAAGTTGGAGATGCAGTAATGAACTGTCTCAAATCGTTAAGTGAATAACTTTTACGAGAACGAAATTTTTCCCTTGCCTTCCACTAATAAGTGTTTACAAAATAATGCTGATTATGTAGTAAAATAGCCTAATCTGCGTAGTTCTAAATGGATTAATCTAATTTTTCGATGTAGTTAGTTATTAAGTTTTAATAAAATGTTTTACCTGAGCTTTGAGGCATGTCACATATTAGTGTTTATATTCAATTTGTAATGTTTTCTACTTTACTGAAACATTGATGCATTCTACCGACATTAAATTTATCAATTTGTTTCATTTAATACACTCAGTTTAAAATAAGGTTTAGTTATAGCAAAAGGTAGAATGTTAGTATAATCTAAAAATTCGGAGAATACTTTAAATTTCAGTGGTGTAGCTGGTTAAGCATTTATCTAGTATCTATTAAATTGAGTGACGTTGAACTCCGACTTCAATCCCTGTTTCAAATGTCTTTCATCAGCCTATGTTACGTCTCAAAATTACCTTTCAATACTGACAACTGGAGATCAGATGATTCTATACGCTACCTAGCTAGATATCAGTGGATTCGGGTGTAGGTCGACGATAATAGAGCGTTCAAACGACGCAAAGGGTAAGTCTAAATCAAAAATTGCAGACGCCACTGGTTTTCTTCACTGCTACAAAAGTTGATAGCCTATCCTGTACATAATACGATAAATAGTAAAATTGTCATTGAAGGGGCAACTGTTTTACTATTTTACCCCTGCTCCCGGGAGCCACCTTAAAAATCTTAAATATGAAAGGGTATCTAACAATAACTCATTTTAAGGGTCTTTCAAATCCCTATATGTTGGTGTTTTATTTTTTACAATTAACCGATTTGAGGATATTTGAGAAAAATCTTTTTATGCTTTTAAAGACCCACTAAAATATTAAAATATTTTAACTGTTGTTTTGTACCGGAGACTTTTGGATGCCGAAATTCCATGCATCCCCTGTCACATGCTAAATTGACAATAAAGCATATGGCAGAAATCAGGACTGTTTAACTACGGTCGGCAAACTTAAGTAGAGCGAGGTGTAGTTCATCGATACTTGCGAGGCTAACCACTGTAGAAATAAGTCTAAATCGGTAAAAGGTGGGTGCCACTGTTCTCAAAACAAACTGCAATTAGGCGATATTTGTGAAACACTCTGTATATCAGGATGTTAGTGACCTACCTTAAAAGTGGAGGCAGACACTCTAGTGGTACTGCAGATACTAGATTAAAAATGAAAAAGAAATGTACTAATGCTAAAGATGCTCACTCATTTATGATCGCTCTGTATATAAAGATCAATGAAAAATGCTAACAAAAGTTCTAACTATTATTTACGTTACTTGCAAAACTTAGGGCATAAAGGGCCTAAATCAAAATAATTAAGGGCAGGTTTTCGGAACTGACCACCCTGTATAATATTTAATTAATTAATTGAGCTTTAGATTTTTAAGCCAGTGTTATATTTACTCAGTAATAAATGCTTTATGACTTTTATTCTTAACGTTATTAAATTATTATTTAATCTGGCACGCGCACTGTATAACTAACTTGCACGCTAGGATTTATGTTAATGGAATGATAACTAAAATTGAGCACAAAGGCACCTTCATATAACTTCTGATTGCACAAAATACACATAAATATAAACATTCAGTAAACAGTCAAGAAATTCGGTGAACTTATATTCTAAGGACAAAGACATTGGCTGGCGGAATACAGACTCGAGAAATTTGTTTACAAAATCCAGCTAGTTATTACCACTGGGAATGATTGAATAATCAAGACAATCAACAAATCAGATCTAGGTTTCGCCAATGACACTAACAATGTTTTAAAAGAAAAATGCATTAGCAGTAAGTAATCAAAATGGGTACCCAGGATATCTAAACAATGGTAATCATAAAACTAACAAATTAACAAATAAAAGTAATGTGATCTAAATAGTTAACCTAAATGATTGAATTTATAAACGTAAAGTGCTTCACTATAGTAACTCTAACTCAACGCCACCACCAATACTTTAAGTCTGTAATTTATTTATTTCTTTACTAGTCATATAAAACAAACGTAACGTCCTTTACCTAATTTTACGTTATTTTACACAAACAAGACTGGGTCAGTGGTGATAACAAGAAAATAGGTAAATGCGTGCGATGTACACAGCTGATCCTTTCTTGCAGGGATCGGAATAAGCGAAGAAAGAACTAAAGAAAATATAAATCACTAACAGGTGGAAGAACGCTCTGAATTCGAAAAGCGCTTCAAACTCTTACTTTTTAGGACTGATAAACTCCATGGATGGAATGATGCATATATGAATCTGGCCGATTTTTTTCATTAAAAGATTTATTTACGGGTTGGAAACCAGGCAAGTACTTAATATCTTTAATAAAGGGCCATATTATTTCCCTAAAAAAATAAGAAGACACCCCCGAACAAACACTTAATTCTTTTTACTACTTAACACCAGTGTCACTGTCTTGCTACTATCCCCGCGTTCCCGATGCCTTTCTCACGGGGCCGTGCATCTTTTCACTCTAATTAGATCATACCCCCGACAATGAGATGACAAGAAAATATTTTAATACATGTTGAACGGTAACCCAGTTAATTATTTCTTAAGCTTTAAATGGTATCATGCCCGTTAATTTCTTGTGTGCATACTTTTATATTTTGTACTAACAACCTTTAACCTTGCCTGAACTTGACGTGTGATCTAATTTGTGCTCCCACAATTTCTAAAATATCTGACGCAATACTGCTATAGTTTTAACTACAAATGCTTTACAATATTTTGAAAGTAAAATACGAGGTGTATTTAAACGTATTGTTAATTTAGCTTTATTCTTTCTTAAATAGGGATAATTTTTAAATTCATTTAATGAATTCTATTTAAATAAAAATTATTTCAATCATTAACGTGCATGGTACTAAATATTGCTTAATTTACTCAATATACTTAAACAAACAGCAAGAGCTGACACCGCTTAGTTTCAACTACTATGGCTATTTTGATATGCCAACTAGAATTTTGCTGAATCTGGAGGAGTTCCACTTCAATCGGGGATTTCTAAACGTGCCGAACATCACATTGACATGAAACCTATGAGTTTACTTCCTTATTCGAGAAGAAGAGGTGTTTTTAAATTTCCACCTGAAGAAAAATTTACCAACTCGATTGGGTGTGAACATTCGTCTCTAGAATGTTGAGGTAAACCTGATAACCACTTTACTAGTCGGGGTTGATCATTTTAACTGTTATTTTGATTTATTTTATTTTAGAAGTTATTTAAAAATTTAATACTTTATTGCACAAAAAATCCATTAAGTAATTGCTCCAAATGTTGCCTGTTGTTGGTCAAACAATGGTATTTTCAAAAACATCTCTTTGAGTTGCTCTGCAGTTTTCAATAATACCTTGAGGTTGAGATATTTAAACTAAGACTGTAAATGACCCCATAGAAAGGGCGTATGGCATCAAATTCATTGATCTAGCAGGACATTCTATAGGTCCTTCCCGTCTTATTCATTTATCAGGAAATACATTGTCTAATCATATCCAAACTAGAAGAATATAATGGGAAGCAGCTCCATCTTCTTGAAAATGTAACACATATTCAGCAAGTAGGGAATTTCCATCCCTATTGAGTTGATTTTTAACGGCTTCAGTAATTAGCAGATTGATAGTATTTTTCAACATATTCAAATAAACTTCGCCATTTAGATTTCTGTTGATAATCACTTGATTCCCTAAAATGCCTGTCCATACATTAATTTTTTCAGGATACCGGGTTTGATCTACAAACACAATATCTACAATTATGCCTATTTACAAATCCATTTAAATAAAAAATACATTAATGAATAAAGCACATATTTTTAAAGATATGTAATTATTAATTGTTGTAGTCATGTTCATATAAAACTGAACTCCTTATTCAAAATCACCTTCAGTTGATTCTTAACATATTTTCACGTTATAACGCTGAAATTTATTAATTTTTGTAATTTGATAGGCAGAGCCTAGAAAAAATTATAAATTTGATGTAACGAAGTATTAGCATTTAAGCTAAAATAACCCAACACCTCAGCTTGGATGGCTTAACTGATACATTTGCAACAGATTCGGTCTGAGTAAATTTAGCAATAAGATTTAGGATGTACCCATGAGATGTAAAATTATTCAGATGCCTTTTGTTAGAAGTTGTAGCAGTTCGTCGAGCATATTGAATTTCAACTCCATAAATTAACACAATTTCAACCTTTTCACCCAAACTGTAAACTATTTTTGTTAATTTACTTCAATAGCTTGTCAGTGTAACTAAATAGCAATACTTATAGCAACTTAATTATTTTAAATGACAATTTTTCGCAACCAATAAATATTGATATGCTCTTACCTGAAATGAAAATTAGAGTTCTTTGAGGAGAGACACAATTCTGGTTGCTAACTAAGGTATTACCACAGCTGCCGATATAAGTGATACAATTTGGTAAATTAATGAATAAGGGGAAGCCCTTTTCACTTCTCCTATATACAATAAGCTGTAATAATAATAATTATATGACACTTACTATTTCTGATTCCCTGCATGGTGAATCTAAAGCAAAGTAACAATACATTTATGTAAAATAACTTATAATTGATCAAAAACATACAGCTAAACGTATACAGGCACACGTTAGCAACTATTGCTAGATGAGGGTTTCGTGGAGAGCAATTGATGCACATGCTTTCTGGTTGTTGCATCCCTACAGTGATTGGTGTGACACACAAATAGTTATAATACACAACTGGAGCTCAATTAGTGCATTGTCTTAATGTTAATTAACAAATAATTAATTTATACTAAAAGAAATAATATTTTTCAAAACTATAAACGCTAATACGTAAGAATTAATAATTTAAATCAATTAACAGCGGTTACAACATTTGGTATGAAAAGATTGATAGTTGTATATTAGTAGTCTTGACAACTCGGCGATACGGCTTGCGAACAAAATTTGGGCTTATCTGGCAGCTCGAAAGACAGAATAATAGGCGTTCGATCTCTTTTAAGCTCAATTGCGTCCTTGTGACGATATAGATCAAAATAAAAAAGCAAAGTGCGGCTTACAACTTGTTGAGATATTTTTAAACTGCAATCCTATCTTATGTCGCCGCAGGTATATGGGCATTGCTCTATTATTGTGGTTGTATCTTATATGTATTAACAATTTAGCAAATTGTCGGTTCACACTCTGGTGCGATACCAAGTGGTTATTCAATTACCGATGGATTCACTTAGTTAGGACTAGAAATTGAAAAGGGACTTTAGCACGTCATAATTTTATAGGTAATACATACCCTATGCCTTAGGAGATGAAACTTGTTTGTTAATTACTGAATTTCCATCACTTAATACTTGAGTGTTCACGAGAGTGCTGTATTTTATATTTTTATTAAAGGTGGGATGAGATGAAAAAAAGCCCAACGTTTATTTTTTCAATGCCTATACCTGTTAATATTTCTCCTCACTTTTTAGTTGCCGTAAACACCAGGGAGGTAAACTTTTAGTAGCTATAAATAAAAGTTTGTCGTAATTTACCCAGCTAAGTATGTACGTGACATTAATGTTTTCAAAGCAAAAGTAACTTTGTATTAATTTTCGGTAATACACTATTAATCTTGATGTCCTTATATTTAACTAAACGAAATTTTAATTAAGAAATGAAAAATTATGTTATAATAAATAAGATTAAAATTTAAAATTGATTTATGACAACGCCAAATAACCACTTTAACAGGAGTTTTGTAATAATTATTTGCAAAGCAAATCTAATAAAACATCAATTAGTTTTATATGAGTACATACTAATCTATGTATCATGGCGTTAATTTATTCAAGAATATTGTATTATATTTCATCTCAGAAGGGTCACTACGGGTGGATGATATTTACTTCAGCCACGAACATTGACACATCATAAGTTTGAATAGCACCCTCCCAATTTTCCATACATTTACCTCTATATAACGATATGGACGCATAAAACTTACATATATAAAAGTTATTTTTTTATATAAGTCAGCCCACTTTGTCTCCATAGCCAGTCAAGAAGCCCAGTAAGTTTCATATTCATTACTTATTTGCTCTAAAAAAGTACATTCTGTCCTTTTGTCACGTATAGTATTAAAAGGTGGATTGTATACACTGTATCTCCCACTTCGATTTCACTACTTAAATATTAAAGCAAACTAAACTACAATTGGAAAATTGTTAAAATTTTATTTTGCAGTGTTTAGCAAATTATTAGACATAATAATACGCAACATCTATAAAAAAATATATTTAAATAGCTATAATTTTTTAACATTAGGTAGCTTTTTGAATAGATAAGTTGTTTGTGTAAAATCAAATACGTATAAACTTCACACAAATTCAAACACACTACGTACAAAATATTACGTTGCTAATTATAAATTGTAAACTGTTCATGAAATTGTTTAATTACTAAAATTGCCATACTGCATAATGAACACTTCAAAGGTACTATTATAGTTTAGATTAATTTCAAACGCGTATTAAACGTGATCGATACGATTACATTGTGAAAACATAAAGCACAACCAAACATGACACTATTTACTGCAAAATTAGAGCTATATCGTGTGGTTATACCGCTACATTCTCACTTGAAAACTATCAATTGGTGTGCACCATATGTATACAAACTAACCTCTTTATAAAAGATGTTATAAATTAGAAATTCCCCAGTTGTACACACATTATTGGTGATATAAAAGTATAATTTTTAAATTTTAACCTTTTAGTGGAAATATTTGTAAAATACAACTGATATGTGTGTAATTATCATTCCATACATTAAAAGGTAGTGAATAAAACATAGTTCTTACTATATACATTGTATAGACAACCAACTTTTTACAAGTAAATAAAATATATACATACAGATATAACCTTATTGTATCTTTGTTTCCAATTGTTTTTAGGAACAATAGTTTTATTATTTATTAGAACATCTAAGAATGTTAAAAAATTGTAATATTTCAATAACTGCCGTTAGTTAATATGCACAAAAGGTTAGGAGTAATGAGTGTAAAAACAAATAAGTTTCGTGAAGATGTTCAAACTCGTCAATTTCTATTTATCGAGTAACATTTTTTTTCGCTATTTGACTGTATTTTACATTGAACATTTCGTAACATATTCAAGTTGTAAACACTTTTTTAAATAGTGGCCCACACCTTTTCCAGGGAAATCTATAGAATTTGATTTTCTGAAGAAGTCGATGTCCCGTTGGTGTGGTCTAATCTGACTTACCATCTAAAAATTATAAAGAAACGGGAAAAATAAACATTTTTAATAACAGGAAATGGACAAAATTTTGCAAACACTATAAAGTTTACAGCTATTTAAAATTATAACAGTTGTTCGAATTTACTGCCTGGCAATATTCTAGGCAATAGACGAAGTCCGCCAGCACATATTTAATGATGTTAAGGAAGCTGTATCTTGTCTCGGCCCTGATTGCATTTTTCTAATCCTCTGCGTTATTCAGTATATGTTCGTTTACCTTGATCTTCAAATATAAGCACAAGTCAAAATGAAGGGGTATTAAATCCGTTGACTGGATTAACTGCTCTACCACAATACGTCTATTAATCCAGAGATTATAAAGTTTTTGGTTAAAAATGCTCCCAAAACAATCCTATAGAATGAAAGGATATCCATCTTGCTCAAATCACTCTTCCGCATCAAAAATGTCAATAATCATGCTTGTTCATGATATTATTATCATAACATTGTTTAAAATATTGAACAATTAAAACACTATTGGTGTTAAACAATTTTTAATAAATCAAATTGTAGATTATAAAAGTAACGTGCTTCATAGTACAAGGTTGGAGTCCTACTGATACATATTTGGATAATATTTACAAAGAAATTATTTAAAACCAAAACTGAATTTCTTACAGAATGGGTTTTCACATCCTTCGAAGAATTTACTACTTAAATCTAAAATCCTCAAGTTAACGATAGACCTCTCTTTTGTGTATTTGCAATTTCAATATGTTTACAATACCTAATATTGTAGCTTATCTATCGCTTTGAGACAAGGTCGTATGTAATAATTAAGTTAAGCCGCTTGAAAAAATACCTCAAGCATTTGAATAACTATTTCTAAGAATGTTTCATTACGTTAATGAAAATTTTACAAACTAAAGATAAACAATTTATAATAGAAACATAAACCTAATGCTAAACAATGCTCATATAAAGATAAAATAACTATTGCCGAAACTAGATCAAAGCAGAGAACAACTGAATATCTATCAGCAACAAAATTTTCATCCTAGAAGTATATCTCTATTACTGTATCACAATAAGTCAGCTAAAATATTGGTTTTTTGTAAATATTGTCTAGGTATCCTTTAAAATCATTTTAAATTGATTAGTAGCGAAAATTATGACTGTACGTCGTTTGAAAATATTATGCTCGGCGGAAAAGGGTTTTAGTATATAAAAAAAAATTAACTGCTTTAATAAAATTCATTTTCACTTGATTTATGCAGAATATGTGCTTTAAATACCAATATGCTTTATTCCGCTGCATTGTTCATATTTCTATGTGTTTAATACTATGGCTTCTTACCATATTTTTAATCTAATGTGAAACGTTTAACCAAGTTTCCTTATTTTATATTGTTCACGCTAACAGTTAAAACATAGTTGGTAATAGATCAAGAATTTCAGCATCTCAGCACCTTTTATAATTTTTTACGCATAATGTATAAATAGAAATAACCTATATTTTTCTAATGAATTTTAAATTTCCCGTCTCTTGACTTGGTGACTTAATGTTGCTTTTATCCATAGTTGACAACATGTCATCTCAAATAATGTTGACCATCTTGCCTAATAACAGTTTGTATGAATTTTCTACTGACATAGTTGATATTCTTTAACCACATCTGTGATTTCCTCATTATTTCAATTAACATATTTTATTGTTTTTACTATGGGTTTGTTATTATTATTAGAAGAGTGATACTGTAGATCCTCTGCTTATTATGTTATTTTAAGTATTTGGTTACGGTAGATGTCATATGTAAGTTGACCTTCTTAATGAAACCTTATCAGTGTTAACTTAATTTACGTTTCACAGTATTTGTTAGAAAAGAACACGAAATTAACTATCAAAATATTGTATTCAATATAAATTGAACTAACTAATTTCATGTTTTCTATTGGATTTATAAATTTTATCAACCCTCACCTGCGTCGAGGTCATCCTCACGTTTTGGTACATATACCTAGTTTTAAGTAACCCAACGAAGTTAAAAATACTTCCAATTAATTTATGATTTATATAAAAGATTTTCAAGGTATTTGGTTTTTTATAAGTTGTTCTGTAAATTCATGCATACATGTAGGAAGTAAGGGATGAAAGAGATGTAAGAAGGTAAATTAGTACATGAGGGTGACAGAAAAACAAAATATGAAATAACAAGAAATTAGGCAATTTTTATTTTGCACGTTAAAGCTTTATTTTCATAGAGAATTCTTTATTTTACTTTAGTTCATTTTTATTTACTAGGAAGTGCATCTAAAGTTTTATATAAATTACACAGAATGATGATTTTAGAATTCTTACGTGTAGTTTTTGTTACATGAAGCTTAGAACTAATGTTTAGGTTACCTAACTTCTTTAATATTTTGTACAAATATATTTTACGTTTTAGTTTATCTACGTTCAACGAAAACCTATGAAGCTTCAGTTTGAAACACGAAGAAGAATAAATTGACGCTGTTCTGCTTGTTGCTGTTCATTTGCTTCGTCCATTTTCAAATAGGAGAATTTTAAAATTACAATTATGATAAAATAATTATTTTCCATTGAAGATATTTAAAGTATAGCGGCGTTCTTAAAATGAAACCATCTGAGTACTATTTTTCTAAACCTTCCTCTAGTCCTACGTATCCTCTTTCCCCTCAATTTATAGCCTCATATCTGAATGGAATACCTGCACTCAATTTAACTGACATCATAGAATAAGTTGGTAGTAGTATAACAAAGCGAGTTCTAGCTAAGACCCTAAAGCTATGTAAAAACGGCAGGCATTTTGAACGTGGGGGTAATTAGTTGGTCGTAAATTAGTAACCTGGGAGGAGTTGTCAGTTGGTCATTTGTAAAGTAGGAGTCATCAGTCGGCCATTTTTAAAGTGGAAGAAATGAATTATCAGTAGTAAAAATGTTGTAGCTTCATCGTGTAATCGTGCTGGAGCGGCTAGTTTGTTTCTAGGTGAATTTCGAGTTGGATGGATTAAAGTACAATGGAGATATGTGCGCTTGATATGTCGAGAGGGATTGATGAATGAGGTTTGAAGCGTAACTGAGGCGTCGAATGTGCTATAGGTTCATCAAACTGCAATACCTTCTTGGTTGGAAGTGTACATGTGCAGTGCTCAGTGTTTCCTGTTGCAAGAACTACTAGGATATGTAGATTTTACTTTGCAAAGCCTACATTTACTAGTCATCCTCTGCCACAGAGAACAAATAATGTTGTTTTTGATGGTACCATTTAATGCAGTACCGCATGCTGTATTAAATTTTATTTCTCCTAACTTCTCAAATGGCTTCCCAGGCTGAATTATAATTATTTCTATTTATAGTTAGGGGTCATCAGATTTAAAAGATAAAACATATCCTCAGGATGTAAAGGTAAAGATACATCATATTGCGGGTAATACGTTATCTTTTCATGTACACTGAAAATAATTGCGGACCTTCCCAAGTGTAAATTTGCTACCCCAATCATTGTCTGTCGAATGTATACTGATTCTAAAATGAATCTTACATTATCACCTCCCTGCTACAATTCCATCGCGTTTTAAGTATGGGGAATCAAAAGTTAAAGTTGTCTTGAAGAAAACTTGACGCTGGGCGGTCGTTGATATTAAATTAACATAAATTGTTGCTTTTATTTTATTTAGCATAGAAAACTTGAAAGACTCTTAGATAATTCATTGGAAAGGGATATAATAATTCCTCAAAACTTTCTACGGTTTTTATATATTAAGCAAATTTTATTCAAATGCACATTACTATTTAGACATACATTAACATAAATTTACATGTGTATTTATTTAATATTTGAATTAACATACAAAATTTTGACTACTGTAATAAAATTAAACTTGAAAACATCATCTTCTTGGTGAATAATAGAAAGATTAATAGTATTTGTCCGATGAACTAAATAGGGTATAGCCATTATATTAAAGCAAATTTTGTAATTTAAGCGGTTATTGAAATTATTGTTAAAGTAATTATTACACATTTGTTTTATATTTAAAAACAAAATTACCATACAGTATTACTCTTAAAAAATTATTCACTTTATTTTTATGAATGGGTGAGCTTTTTAATTAGCATCCGTTAGATAGATTATTAAGATTTATAATTTATATTCTTGGAAGTGTTTTTTAAAATCATTATACTTAATAAATTACTCATTGTTTTACAATTGACATAGTTTTTAAGTAGTATATACTAGATAAGTTATTAAACTTTGTATTTTATACGGATGTATGCTTTTTTTATTTGAACTTAAAATTTAATGAATTATTCATTTATTTTTCTGAAGTCCTTTTTAGTAGCATACGTTAAGTTATTAAACTTTGCGGCTGATGTTTATCCCATGGACAGATATTTTATTACTAAATGTTTATTCAGGCATTAATTAGCATATGTTTTATTTGCAGGTGTGTTTTGTGTCGATTCAGTTACCGTGAGAAAAGAATTTGTGTGTATTTTTCATAAACTAGTTAAATTATTACATTTTGACAGCTATAGTTAATTTCTTTTACTGAGGTGGAGTTTTTAGTAGCATATGTTAGGTTATTAAACCTTGAAGCTGGTGGTTTACGCAAAGAACGATATTCTATTGCCAAATGCGTGTGTTTTACTTAGACATTAATTAGTATATGTTAACTATGCAGGTGTAATTTTTACTCTATTTCGTTACTGTGGGAAAATAATTTGTGTCTATTATAAACTAGTTAAATTATTACATTTATGACAGCGATAGTGTTGTTTTTTTATCATGGTAAGATAAATGTTGCTGTCTGTTAAATAATTTATTTTCCACATTAATTGGTACATTAAACAACTTTTTGCAACTGCCCCGCGGGCACGTAATAATAGCATTCCGTTACCAACTGAAGAGATTCACGAAGCTATAAATACATATCGTACGCTGAAGTAGTAATCAATGCCCAAAAAGTTGTTACAGGTTTTTTAATTAGTGCATTATTTATTAATGTAAGTATTAAGATTGATCTTATTACTAGATTTTTAATATATAGTGATTGTAAAATTTTTCTGGATTTATTAAAATTAAATGACGTGTAAACTAGATGTTAAACCAATTATTAGAGTATGTGACTTGGAAACAATTTAAAATACTAAAAATGAAAGCTGTAAATTCAAAATCATTTGGTATAAGAGTAAGTGAGGAATTAGATGACGGAGTTACTTTTCCCCAATAGAATTGGGAAGAGTATAACCAATAGGAATGTAAATAACATCAACGAAAACGATTGAGAAAATTATTCTTTGATTTATGTGGGTTTGAAAAAATTTGGTAAGCCAATGGACACCAACTTAATTGAATTTAAAAAATTAATTAATTAATATTATTAAATAATAAGTCTACTAACCATCTGAGCCTACTTCTGTCGCATATTCCCAAAAGGGGTAATATGTCCAGGTTAGTTGATATGGTTAAGGAAATTCAGATAATTAACATTAACTAACTAATTGTAATGTTAGCTATAAAGAGTGTTTTATTTCAAATTAATAGTAATACAGTAAAATAGAGTTATTAAAAACGTTCGTGAAACGCGCAGAATTAAGAAAATTAATTAATACCAATTAAAACATAACTATTAACGTAAATTTTACTTATCAACGGTCTAAACGTTTAAAACCTTTTTGCAATTGGAGGAGGATGCTTGATAAACTTGATTTTGTACCAATTATTAAAATATATGACTTCGAGTTAGGCAAGCAGTATAAAATATAAAAATGAAAGCTGTAAATACAAAATCATTTGCGAGAAGAGTTATTGGTGAATAGTTGTAATCTTTCAGAATTTGAGAGAATATAGCCTATGAGAACATAAATAACTTTAGCGAAAGTGATGCAGGAAATTATACTTTAACTGATGTGGATTCAAAGAGTTGGTAAGCCAATGAACGCATATTTAATTGAATATACAAATTAAATGAAGTTACTAAAGCTCAGTATAGAAAATAAGTTGAATGGACTTGAAGAAGGGATCGCCAGTTGAATAGGATTTATATAATTTAGAAACCGAATTGTTAGCAGGTATGGATGCTAATAATGAGACCGGTATAAAAGTTTCAAATACTATGCTAAAAACAACCTAGGCTGTAGGCGAAATTCTACGAGAAGATAAGGAAAAGAAAGGAATTGATTTGATAGATAAACTTAAGAGGTTCTTAAAATTGGCCATAAAGAATATGGCTTTGATTAAAGCATTTTTACATAAAAATAGATCGCTAAGTGTTGGTAAAAACGTCACTATGATTCATTATTAGGCCAACTCAAGCAGTACAAATTATTGCTTAATTGATTACAATCTAAGCCGCAACAAATAAATAAAATATAGAACCGGCCTGAATAGGTTCGTGGGCAGAAAATTGAGTCAAGATTTAAAAATAGACTCAGAACTGGTATTGTAATTTACTTGGAGCATCTAAAGGTTGAACAATTTTTAAACAATCCATTTTATTTATTTTCATCAAGAATTCGCAATGCGTACAAAAGTTTTAATTGCATTTTTAAATAAAGACGGCATTGCATGCAGAGTTTAGTAAACCATATTAAGGTGTTAAAGGTGTTTCTATTTTAACAGATTTTTTGTTCAATACTAAGAATATTAAACTACCAGCAAGAGATTTTGGTAGAAAGAAATTAAATGATTGGTTTCAAATATAGCTAACAGAAAACTTACAAAATCAATGAAGTCAGTTTAAAGAAAAGTATTCGGGGTGGGCTTGGTACAGGATCAGCTCTTTGTAGGTAAATATAAATAGCTGTGATGATCATTTCTTTTCGGGTTCTTCATACATTAATCCTTCATAGAGCATACTAAACACGTATGCCTGCATTAACGTAAAAAATGACGACGAAACTTGCTTTGCTTGGTCTATTGTATGAACTCGATATCCATCAGCTGAAAATTTCAATAGAATTTCAACGTATCCTCATTATCCTACAGTGTTATACCTAGAGGGTAATGAATTTCCTGTAAATATTCACTCTAATCATATATCAAAATTTTTAAAATTAAGTCCGGCAATTTCATTAAATATCTATTGGTTAACATTACATAAAAACCAGTACAGCGGTATACCATTACGCATTATGTCTGAATAGAAAGAGAAGCAAGTCAATTTATTGCTTATGCAGAGTGATTACATGAATGAAGGTGAAACGGAACATCAAGATTTGAGTAATTCTGGTGATGGGGCGACCGACATTGAGATATTACCAAAAATGCAGCAGGTTTAGGATTTCATTACTGTTGGATTAAGGATCTTTCAGGTTTTGCAGCTAAGCAATTGAATAAAAGTAAGAAAAAGGTTCATATTTGAGATCACTGTCTTTATTATTCTTCAACTGACGATTAATGAAGGAGCCACACTAAAGAAAGTACTGGGCTAAATAATTGTAAAATAAATTTGTATAAACCTAGTACACTTGTGAACTTTAGAAAATATCAAAGCAAACAGCTCGCACCTTTCGCCATTTACGGTGACTGAGTGTTTATTGAAAAATATTGAGGAATCTACTAGTAACAATGCTTCATATACAATTAAGTGCCAACATCGTGACGCTTCCAGTGCGGGTAATTATTTGCATTTTTCTTTTAATGCTCCGCTATCGTATTATAGATCATAGCGTAGTAAAGATTGTCAGAAATGATTCGTAAAGGAACTTCGAATAATTGCAGACGAATTGAAGCTATATTTTGATAGAAACTTTCATATGAATGAACTAATGGCCGAATAGAAATTTGAATATGTAAATTCAGCTATACTCCACATTTGCGAAACATTATTTGACGAGACGAATGCTGAACAAAGAGATCACTGTCATTTAACCATTCCGAGGGTCTGCGCATAACGAACACAAACTAAAGAGTGTTATATCAGTAATATTTCATAGTCATATCTTAATCAAGGAACTAGCAACATGCTTCCCAGAACACCTTCCAGTTGTGCTTATGAATAGAGATTGTTATATTTCTTTTACGAAAACAGAACAAAATACAAATATCAAATTCAAATTTATAGATTCCTTTAGATTTATAGATTCTAAATTAAGTAAATTGGTTTCTTATTTATCAAATGAAGATTTTATAATTTTAAAATAACCAAACCCAAATTGAAGCAAAGTTGATCTACAATTATTAACGGGAAAAGGTTCTTTCCCTCATGACTATCTGAATAAATGAGAGAAATTTAACGAAGCCCGAGTTTCCCCTAGGGAAAGCTTTTATAATAGTTTAACTTGCCAAAATGTATCTAAGATTGATGACGAACGCGTATAAAATGTGTGGAATAAATAAAACATTTCTAATCTGGGTATTTATTCTGACTTCTATTTAAAAACTGATATATTACTATTAGCAGATGTATTTCGGCAATTTTGACACAACTGTTATAATGCATGCCGTTTGGATAGGGTTGATTATAATACGATTCCAGGATTCACATGGGATGCTATGCTAAATCACACAAAAGTGAAGTTTGAGTTGCTTTCTGATGTTCGTATGTTGTTCTTCTTCGAGTGGGGGATCAGAGGTGTTGTCAGCTAATGCTGTAAACGTTATAGTAAGGCCAACAATAAATACTTAAAAAACTACAATTCTAGCAATTCTTCAAAATATCTGTGCTACCATAACATAAACCACATATATGCTTTAACTATGAGTAAGTCTTTGCCTATGGGTGATTTTAAATGGCTTAGCATTGAGGAGGTCAAAAGAATACCCTACGGAGCTGCATGACCTACCTAACGGTCTTTCATTTTGTTTTGAACACAGAAAACCACCGAAATCTAAAATAGCTAGATTAATGACAACTTATGATGATAAGAGACGGTATATAATTTATTATAATAATCTTAAACAATATTTGACTGTAGGACTTAAACTTGCAGTTATTTATTGAATACTACAATTTAATCAGTCCTGTTGATTTCAAAGCTTTGTAGATCTTAACATTAAATTGCGAACTGTAGCTACAAACGATTTTCTGAAGAACTTGTATAAAATTGATGAATAACGCAATATTTGGAAAAACTATTGAAAACGTTTGGAAGTAAATAATTCTATTAGTTTCTAAATGAAGATGTCGACGTGGAGCCCTTACATAAGTTTACCGAATTTACATATTTACATGATGAGTTATAATATTGTAGTAATCGAACTCATTAAAACTCAAATTAACTTTGATATATACAGGGTGGCCCACCGAAAAGTATCCATCAAGGTGTACGGCTTTGTGTGTGAAAATTTAAAGAAACGCTCGAACCCGTATACGTTTATCTTTAAGGAGACATCTTTCCCAATAATTTCATCCCTTCAACTTCAACGGCTCAGTGGGGGCGACTTCTACCCTAATTTTTTAAATGGAACAGGCTATATTACGATACAACATTTGAAACAGCATTAAATTCTCTGTAAAACGACGTTTAGGTTCTTAAATTTTAGTTACGGGTTACCGAAAAATTCAATTTTAAACATTTTGCTAAACCTCTGATAAGAATAATCATAAACAGGTATGTGTGGAAACAATTGCTTTGATAGTTACAAGTAACAATCGACAATTCATTTTATCCTTAGTGAAATAATTTATCGTAATATTTTGTAAGTACTGTGTTATTATTTACTTTGCTTTTTGGTTTGATGGAGGTGTAAAAATGGCTTATTCAATTGAGGAGAGAGTGGAAATTATTCCATTGTATTTTAAAAACAATGCATGTGCAACATTAACGGCAACTTTGTCTAATGACAGGCATGCATATAAAAGCGTCAGCCATCGTTACATCCTTCAATTAGTAGAAAAATTTTGACAAACTGGATCAGTGGCAAACGGAAAACGGGATATTGAAACTCCGGTGAGAAGTGAAGTACGAGGGTTGCCTTTTAAGTAGATACAAAAACTAGGAAAGAAAACAAATTTTTTGGAACAAACTGTTTTATTGTTTTTCAAAATATTCACCTTTAAGTT
>JAHWXV010363251.1:0-12315 GCA_024586415.1 Phrixothrix hirtus | reverse complement strand
TTTTAATGATTTGTGTGCATTATTTACATACATAGTTGCTTTTTATTTAAATTTATAAATTATTTTTGCTTTAATTGAGCTCAAAATTTAATTATAAAGCTCTTAGTACACGTATAAAGGAAATTATAAATGGATGAATTATTTATGCTTGAGAAAGAGAAAGTCGTGTGTTGTCCCACACCAGAGTTTTTATTTATTGTTTAATTGTTATCTAATTATAATGGTATTAGGTAGCTTAATTATTGTTATAATTTGTATATTAGAAATTTCGTATTAATAAATCTGTCTATAAAATCAGTTCTACGCTGTTCATTACACATTAATTAATTGATTTAGTTAACGTGTAGTCAACATACGAAAATATTATAGTTTAGTTAAATAGTAAAGGTGAAAATATTTTCTTAAATATTTGCATTTTAAATAAAATCAATTGTTAAAGTTTCCATTAGTGCGTGGCGCCAGTTAGAAAGGTGATTCTAAAGAAATCCAGACAGGTACCAATAAAAGTTATAAGCCCCAATAAAAACTTGCAAATATTGCTAGAAGCCTTGGAAAGTTTAACGTATTATGTAATAGACAGAAATAGACAACTGTTAAAACACTTAGACAGGATTGGTTAAAAGGGCTTTGCACAAATTTCATAGTGATGGAAACGAAAAGTTATGAAAGATCTTGCACCACCAGAAGTCGTAGTCTTTGGGTTCTAACTTTAATTCTACGTAGTTAAATTAAACAAGTGTTGTAAGTCCAGTACCAAGATAAAGAAATCGATTAGTTGGTAAATAGTTCATGGTATCTTAACTACTGATACAAGTCCAGGGAAGACATCATTTCCAAAATCAGCACAAGGCAGTAAAAATATACCACCCAAGATCAAAGAAAATTTAGGTAGCTCGCTTCACCAAATTCACCAAGAAAAGCACGCAATAATTCGAATTTGCGAGTTTGATAAACGTCATATTTACCAAGAAAATTGGACGTCAAGTAAGTGAAAATTTACAAACATTATTAAAACAGCGAAGAAATACATTTTTTATTAGTTTTCATTTAAATAATTATAACAAGGCCTTTTAAATTTTAAATTTTATATTTTTCTCTGAGTTGCTAATATTACTCCGAAAATCACGTAACAACGCATAACGGCCTGATATTAAAAAAATTGTTAATTATTTGTTTTAAAATTTCATTTTTAATGATATATCTTTTATTTATATTTGAAATAATAAATGTTTGTTCAAACCTTAATCTGGATTTGGCTCATGCAAAAATAAATACAAGTACCCAAGGTACAGTTACAGGTTAATCTTATCTAATCTTTAGAAAGCTACTCGACCTTTTTAACAAATTGACAGGTAGAAACCACCTTTAAAGTTCAAAATTTTAGAAACAGTTTGAAATATTATGTTTGCTGCATTGTTTAAAGTTAATGCACGCTATCCAATTAATTATTAATAACAAACTCATTAAGCAACGCAGTAAACAACGCATAGCACAAACTTCCTTAGCGGCTTGTTTTTGGATAAAATAACAAATACTTTATCTGGCCTCGTCACAGTTGTTTTCACATTTTTCCCTTTTTGATTGACCATTATACCTATTTAACAAATAGTATTGGTAGTACCAACAGTTTAATAAGCTAGGGCTTCGCATGTCTCATGTCACTATCGGCAGATGCAATGACGTATCTAGTTTCTAGTCGTTCTGCGAAAAGCCAATATTTGTAATATTTGTACCTATAATATTTTCTAAACAGTTACCTAATTCTAAACATGGAGTTAAACGCTGCTAAAATAAAAATATTGAATAATTAGTAGAAAAAGGGCTTTGCAAAAGACAAAAATCTAAACTGTTATCAAAGGCTTTAAATTAACTTATTAACTGAATAAGAAATATCAGAACTAATGAACTCGCAAAACGCAACGTTTCGAAGAAAATGCAGATCTTCGAAATAGAATTATATACGAGAGCCGGTTTATGCCAGACAAGAGCAAGAAATAACAGGATCATTTTTTATCCCTTGACCGTATGTTACTTGTTAATGTTTTAATCCAGAAACTTCCTTTTATTTGTTTATTTTTAATAAAAAATTAAATTGTATAAATTATTTCTAAATTTTGATGACGATCTTCTTCAAGTGTAAGTATGTAAATAATTAAAAATAAATATGTATTATAATTTTGCAAATTTATTTTAAAATTTAAGTATAATTTTTCTCATTTCAAACATTTTAATGTTTGACAAACTATAATTCGGGACGTAGGAGATAATTTAGAACACGAACTTCAAAGTTTCTTTGACACAAGAGATACAGAAATGTTGACATGCTGATAATACAGAATGCTGTACAAGTTTAGTACACTGAAATTTAATGTTTTTTCTTTAATTACTTTATTATTAGATAACTAATTTAAATTTATAAATAGTTTCCTTTTCTTATTCTTCTTTTTAATTAATACCATATAATTAAGATAAATAATTCTTGTTATTATCATCAAAACCCGGATTTGGATAGCAACAAAAACAAAAAATTTAAAAATTATACTTATACATATGTTTAATTTTTTGATAGATATAATTAATTTATTTAATTTTTAACAAATTCATACTTATAGTTACTAAACTGTTCATGTTTTCAGCATTTAAACTCATTTCCCCATAAATAAGTAAAATATGTCAAATATACTATAAATAGAAATATTTTAATTTCGGTTTTTAATATTATAAAGAATTAACAAAAAAGAAAAGGTTATTATGTCAATTTTATTTTAAATTTCATAATTTAACCTATGTATGTACATATACATATATTTCAATCGTTCTATGAAATTACTGGTTTTGTTATCTTTTTATAAAATATAAAAAGTTTATAGAATTTTAATTTACATTTCAGACAGGGCCGGCTCTTTTATTATATTGGTATTACAACTGATTGTTTTGAAAAATAGAATATCAATTTAAGCATAGACAACGCTAGACTATTTTGGCAAAACCTGCTGTGTGTACTTTTCGTCTTTATAGAATAATAATTCGTATATTGACTTTGAGGGTCAATGTGCGCCCCTTAGATTTCTACGTCTATAAGCGAAGTCACATTAAGTATGCAGCACAGCAAGCATAGAGGTTCTTTTGTTATGGGAGTATTTGAAACGCTGTTTCAACATTTACACATTTAACAATTTTAATTTACTGGACACATTGTTAAACTTGTAAATTGTCTATACAGTAGCAAAGACATTTTGTTTATATTTTAATTTCGTAATTCTTACAATCATCCTAGTGCTTCCTGAAAGTTATATTGCAAGTAATGTTTGCCACGGTGTACTCTAGAAGAGCAACATTTTTAGCAAGATTAAATTATTATTAATTGAAATTATTTTAAAAATGTAGAACATTTAGTTCGCTCTTTTAAAAATGTATCTTTAAACAACAGTAAGTGGTTGAATAGTTAAGTGTGTTCAAACCACTGCCACTTTTGAAGTTTTCACAAGAAAACGGGTGGTTTATTCCAACTAGTTTAGATAATAGATTAAGATAGTTTAGTAACTAATGGCCTTAGCAATTGATATCAATAATTTCAAATAATATATAAATAAATAACTTGAACACAGACCGGCTCTGAATTTACACACATAATAAAACTGCCGAACAAGTTCTAAACAACGATGACCTTGTTGAAATAATGTAAACATAAAAAACTTTATGATAATACAAAAGTTTTGTGAATCAAGTGACATTTATTCTTGTTATTATATTTTCCTAAAACTAATCATTTTATAAATAGTAAATTTCAAAACAAGTTTAATGAAACCGTAAAAAGGAAAATACAAACGACTGATTCAATGACGTAAATTAACTGTCAGGAGTAAATCGTTTTCGAAGAACCGGTAATTTGGGATTCATAGATAACTATAAAACATAAACAAAATTTACATAAACTGATCAGTTGCAAACGTTGCGAAGCAGAAGTGTTATTCAGCAGTGTTACAAGTCAGGGTCATTTTCATCAAAGGATCGCCTTGGCATTGTAAGTATTTCAATTTAAACAAAATTAGTTAATTGGATATTCAGGTAATTATTGTTATACTTTATATGCTTTACATACTAAAATTCGAATTATTTTAATATAAGTAATCTATTTATGTATATATAACGATAGTTAAACTAAAATGCTTCCATAATAGTATGATATACTAAGTGGATTAAAAGAGGCACTTTAGTATATAATAATGCTATTAACCTATCAGTGTAACTTATTTATACATTGTTTTAATAATTTTTATGTACACCCACTCAAAAAAATAATGCCGTGATCACTATTTGCAGTGCTGAAACTGTTTTAAACATGCCCGCTACTATAACATATGAACATAAGTAGATATGTACTTACATATTTTATGTATACATATTAATTCTTTACAAAACAAAACGCGCATGCTACCTACTTCTAGTTTTGCATAATAAGAAATGGTTAATTTTTTTTATTTCTATATTTTAATTTAAAATTTGATTTATTTTAACCAGAGTTTTTAATAATTAAAATTCTAAATTCCTTCATTTTCAAATTTCAATTTTCAAAATCCCGTTATTTTATGCAAAGCCTTTTGATGAAACCACTTTGAATAAACCAGTTTTATAAGATCAATGAAATGTAATACAGCTTGGAATAAGACTCGGCTCTACTGCGTAACCAAATCGCGCCACAAACTTGTGAACGGTTATAAATTTATACACAAACGCATTTCAAGGATCCATACGGGCCACTAAACGACGTCAATTAACGGGACGTCGGTGATTGAACGTGCAATATATCTAGCACTTAATAATTACCTGGTATGTTTTTACACTCTACACGTATTATTTGTCGTCTTATTTGTTTATCGTTTTCTTGTTGCACGTGTTGTATCGATACGAAATGACAGCAAATAAAAATTCGTTAACGGTTAGACACAAGTTCGGACGTCAAGCAAACCAGTTCAAAGTTGTTTATTTGCGATTGTTCCTCTAACAGCATAACCACACAATTATGGCAAATAAAGAAATATCTAAAAGAAATTGTAAAGAATATTTAGTTAAACCATTAATTTTATGTACTGAGCATACGGAATATACATAAAATCAATGGTTAAATCAACGCTATCTTTCAATGCGTTCGTCAGCTTTTGAACCATTACTAAAATCAACTTTAGAAAACAGATTTCACTGTTTTATGACCAGTTTAATTTCTTCAACTGAATCAAATCTGATCCCTTTCTAACTTTTTCTATTGACTCAAATAAATGTGTGCTAAATTCTAGATGGAACTACCCACCTGAATTTCCGTGTTATCTTTTGAGTATCAAATGCTGTGTAAAACAATTCTGTGCAATTTTTTTTGTATTGTATTGTATTGCTAATGGCTTCCTTAAGCTTGTTTAATGTCAGTATATACTGCTGGCTGTTTTCTCGGCCCCCCGGTTGAAAAAAATTGGGAATCATAACCAGCTGATGATCCCAGAAGACAATTGTCATAACTTCCTTGAAAAAAGTTTGTACTTTATATTTTTTGTTTGTGGTGATAACGTGTAACACTAGTCCTCAGATTAATGTTAGTTTTCACGAATCCTATGTAGATACATACCTATGTCTCGTCCTCATTTAAGATATTATCAAAATAGATAGTTCGCGTTTTTTGAAAATGTTTAAGAGATTAGCGCAAAGTCAATCCTTGTTTCCATCATTCTTTGATGTAGTAATGTGGAAACAATCAAGTACACGCCTTAGAATATCTAAAGCCATGGCAATCTTCTCCATATAGTGTCTATATCACTAAGTAGTAACAATTCCTCAACTCGTCGCACGAATCACTGCATCAGCGTATAACATTATTTCACCTATTCTAACAGTAATCGATCTTCTTAAGCATGGTGTAGCAAACCCAAATTATTAATTCAACCAGCTCTAAATTTGATCACCCATTGATGCGCATTGCTGGCATCAATTGTTAAATCACTCCAACAAACACTCCACCTCTGGCCCAATACATCCCAAATATTGGCATAACAGAATTCAAGCAATGGCCAGTTGCTGGGTTAAAATGATGAGCCAGTATTTATATGACATGCTGGTTATTATCTAGGACACTTCGAAATAGTAATGAGTCGATGTTAGATAAATTCTTTCCCCAACAAATACTCCATTTTTAGTCCAATTTGGCTTGGCAAATGTCCAAACTATAGTCAGTTTTAATGATAATGAATCTTTTTTTATTCAAGATGCTGAACGGATACTGTATGTAGATAGAGTAATGTAATGGAAATATACATTGCTAATAAGGCTTTTTATTTTATTTAATGCTTTTTCTTACCTGATTCATATAACTCTGTTTAAACATACATCGCCGCCAAAGAATTGAAATTTAAATGAATACCAAAAACGCGGGACTACTAAAATTTTACAATGCATTAATAGTTCAAGACGTAATACTTACTCTTCAATAACATTTTTCGACATTTTCTTATATACAAAAATAAGAATAAAACTTTGAGATAAGGTAAATATTGCACTTATACATTATAACAAAAAAATAAGATAGGCTAGAGGTTAAATACAACTACCGCCACTTATCATTTAAAACAACAAAAATGTTAGCGCAAGGCATGTTCTCCGATGCTAGAAAACTGTTGGATCGGCATATTGCGCCCGTAGATAAAACTATGCTGTATGCCTGTCATGATTTAGCGTTTATTCGGCGTTGTACTAACGATACCAGCATATTTAGCCGTCAATGGCATAAATTAGCCGGTTTATGGCCATAACTGCCGTGTTTGTTGGGACCATGTACTTTTAAAAGCCTTCTGTCAATATAAGAGGCTGAACAACCTCTATTTTTCAAAACGTTTTTAAGACCAAACAACTTCAATAAGACAATAAATAAGCATCGCCTTCCTAGAGTAGTGTGTTTGGTTTTTATAGACTAGCAGGCTACATATATGGTACATGCCTCATACTTCTGCTGTAGAATATTGAGCCTAAACTTCTAACATCTGGAAAAATAATCATTTGCGTATCTGTTGCATATAACTGTACAAAATGTATCTCATTAAACTTATCTTGATTGAAATGCATTATTCCTATAGATATAAATCTTGCTTATATGTTATTTTCAGTAAGTGCCAAAGACAACTATTTCATAATTTCTCATAGCCGTATTATAAACAGTTTTACCTGCATTATTTCTGTCAGTTGTCATAGGTAGAGTTGGCAGATTTTTTAAAAGTTGTATACTGATCAACCTTAAGTTTAGATATTTCATAAATAATGTGGTCCAAAAGAAAGAACCACAGTTCAATTTTATTTGGAGAAATCTAAATCCTCTATGGAAATATGTAAAAAGTGGTTACCATCATCAGCAATACCTTACAACTAATTAATATACTTTTGGAAATGTTCTAAAAATTGTACAAACTACTTTCCCTGCATCTAACTATCTAATTGGACCAACCCTTGGAATCTTAAACAGACAAGGAAAATAAACATAGAAGGAATTGAATTTGCTTTATATTTACTGCCAGTTCACTGTTCATCTAAGAATAAAACTCCAACCTTTTTTATTATTTTTCCTGAGACATTCTTGTTGAACTTTTAGGCATTAGTTATCCCTGTCTCATCATAATTTGACTAATAGATTGAACAGATCTCGGCACCTTTTTAAATGCCATGAATTAATTCTGTCCAACTGAACCTTTTATATCCCACTGGAGAAATTTGCTTATTTCACATTTAACAGTTAATTTAGAGGTCAACTTTTAAATTACTTTGAATGAAAATATATCCACCATAGATTGTTTTTGTACAGGATTGAATATTCTCTTGCAGCTTCCATATTCTATAGCATTTTATTTCATGCTTGACGTTTTTTCTTCAAAACACTATGA
This sequence comes from Phrixothrix hirtus, assembly GCA_024586415.1. Classification (NCBI taxonomy): domain Eukaryota; kingdom Metazoa; phylum Arthropoda; class Insecta; order Coleoptera; family Phengodidae; genus Phrixothrix; species Phrixothrix hirtus. The sequence continues at coordinate 4,402 of JAHWXV010363251.1, read as the reverse complement.
TTAAGAATTTCATTGAACACTTATTTGTAACAGAAAGACCTTTTATATCTCATTTAATTGTTCTCTCTTTCATGCACTGCATTCTAAAACAATTCAAAGAAATAAGATGAAATTACGAATTTAATGTTAAAGTATAACAATTTTCCCCATGCACAAATGTTACAATGTTCCCTAATGGTTTTACTAAATTCAAAACCTGTTTTTTTTAACACATAGAAAATCCAAAATGTCACAAGATATATAGAAGTATGTATATGTTGGTACCTTTTTCATTATCCATATCAAACCAACTGATATGATGGCTCCTAGTAAAAAACTGATAAACTGGTAACAAAAGTTAATTGTAATCATCCATTATTATAACACCAAAATAGAGTTAAAAAAAGTTATTTATTTTCACAAAGTTTGCAAATAAAATTATTCATTTTTTGTGTACTCATAACTTCAAATTCTGGTATTACGTAGATAATGCTTTTTTTTTCTTTGTTTCTTTGTTTTCTTTGGTAATTTGGCACCTGATACATGATAAATTTGCGTAACATTAACTGAAAGACTCAGTATAAAGATATATGATAACTATAATGCCTAAAATACATCTTTCAAACATTTTGTATGGCATGATTTATATATTTTTTTCTTCACTATTTATAAGGTTATTAATCTTTAAGTATCATATTGTTAATAGATTAAGTGTAACTTATCGAATCATTAAAAGAAAAAAATATAAGTACAATCCATTTTTAAGCACTTACTGATTTCATACTGTTTATCTATTTCCAGATGGGCCATTCAAGAATGAATAATCTACTAATTTTTATATCCCTTTTTGGTACGCAAATCTTTGCGATACCTACAGATTCAACACAATCCTTAATTGTTAGTACCACAGAATCCGTACAAAATGTAAAAGAATCTGAAATAAAGGTGAGATTAGGTGGTTAATACTACATAGGTAATCATTTATTATGGCTACTTTCAGGAAAATGAGCCTGAAACTGTTACAGTCCCGAAAATTTATCAAATGCACATACGGTCGAATATTAGCAACCGCTATGCACATACTACTGTTATTAGCAAAGTAAAAAATATAGCCAACAAAGCACAGGAAGCAACGTTTTCAATTGTTTTACCAGAAAAGGCATTCATTTCTGGTTTTATTATGGAAGTGCAAAATAAAAATTATACAGCTTATGTTAAAGAAAAAGAAGAGGCAAAAAAAGATTATGATCAGGTAAATAATTTCCAAATTATGAATAAATTAAATAACTAAGTCAATCATTTTAGGCTGTCGCCAGTGGTTTAGGAGCAGCTCATGTAGCTGTTAGTGCAAGAGATTCAAATCGCTTTACTGTCTCTGTTAATATTGAACCAGAAATGAAGGCAGCCTTTTATTTAAGTTATGAACAACTTTTAACCAGACAGAATAGTCATTATGAACAAATTATTAACATACATCCTGGACAACCAGTCAAAGATCTTGCTGTTGAAGTACGATTTGATACTTTTATTTCGTACTATTTATTGTATTATTGTAGGTTGTTATATCAGAAAGTAGGAAAATTACAGATTTAAAGGCACCACCATTACGATCTGGTAACGAAGTAGGAAATGTTAAAGATGAATTAGATCCAAGAGCAGATTTAGAAATTGTAAATGAAACAGCTGCCATAGTTAGATTTAGCCCTAATTTAGAGAGGCAAAAACAACTGGCACATTATTTAGGAACAAAAGAGGATGAAGGATTTTCTGGACAATTTGTTGTCCAATATGATGTGCAAAGAGATCCTAATGGGGGAGAAGTTTTAATCCAAGATGGTTACTTTGTTCACTTTTTTGCACCTGCAGATTTGGCTCCATTACCAAAACACGTAGTATTTATTCTAGATACAAGTTCCAGTATGTACGGTCAAAAAATCATACAACTTCGAGAAGCTATGCTTAAAATATTGGGAGAACTCCATGACAGTGATTCATTTAATTTAGTTGAATTTAACAGTAATGTTAAAGTTTGGAATTTAAACAACGATAATGAGAGTGTTTGGTATCCAATAGCATCACATGCATGGGGGAATAATGATGAAATGGTTGATCTTTTTGTAAGTTTTCAAATACTCATTTTTATTTTTCTATAATTTAATACAATTTGACTTTACAGAATTTTACATTCCCACTTGCTTATCCAGCTAATGCCGATTATATTAAAAAAGCGAAGGAAGCAGTACCAAACCTTGAACCTAGAGCTGCTACAGATATTCATACTGCATTAAAAGTTGGCTTACATCTTGTAGAATTAGAAAAAGAGAAAAATAAAGAAACAAATCGTCAGCCTATTATTGTATTTTTAACAGACGGAGAGCCCACCGTTCGTATAACTTCTACGCAAGAAATTACAAATAAGGTACCATTACTATCTGCTTAACATTATTTTATTAAAATTACTTTCAAATGCGTTACAGATTGGCGAATTTAATGCAGCACCTAGAAAATCGCCTATCTTTGCTTTATCCTTTGGGGATGGTGCAGACAAAAAGTTTTTACAAAAATTAGCATTACGTAATTCTGGTTATTCTAAACATATCTATGAAGCTGCCGATGCCGCCTTACAGTTACAAGATTTTTATAAACAAATTTCATCTCCACTACTAGCAGATGTAACATTTAAATATGAACCATCCATCACCAGTCTTACAAAAACCAACTTTCCTGTTCATTTTAAAGGATCTGAAATTGTTGTGGCAGGATGGTGTGGTAAGAAACCATTTCTTAATTATTGCCTCCTGAAGTTAAAACTGGTTTCCAACAGGTACAGTAACTCCAAAACCTCTTGTTGATGGCTGGGGTGTAGGCGGCCAACATAATCTTAAACCAACAGTTCAAGAAAGCGTTACAAGTATGGAACGGTTATGGGGATATCTAACAATTACACAACTTTTAGAAAAAATGGAAGCGGCAAATACCGATGCCGATAAAAAAGAGCTAAAGAGGAAAGCACTTGATCTGGCTCTTAAATATTCATTTGTTACATCTGTAAGTTCATTAGTAGTTGTTAAGCCAAACGATACGAATGCTGTTAATACCGAAGCTGCTGAAGGTACAATATAAATATTGTTATTAAATTAATTTTCATGTAATTATATTTTTAGGGCAACAAAGACCTGACTTCCATGGATATGGGGGACCACGACCTGCAATTGCATTTGCACCAGGATTTGGAGGAGGAGGAGGTACTTTTCCAAAATTGTTTTTATTTAAAGTTTTTGTTTATATCAAATTAAAGTTCTTAAATAATCAAGCCACTTTTCAGGTTATCCTACATATGCTAAACCAGTACATAAAATCCAACATGTACAATATGAAAGTGCACCTCAACCTTTACCAACAAGTATTTCTAGACCTAGCACTACACCATTTACTCCCCTTACCACACAAACGAACATTCCAACAACAGAAGAAAATAATATATTTACTACTCTACCCTGGTTAAAACAATTACTTAATCCAGAAGGAACTTTACAAGTAGAATTGCCCAATAAAGGTATTTTTATTAACATAAATAGAACATCTAATATACCTTAATCTTCCTGTTAGGTACTTTTAAATTAGGTTTAAATGAAACCATATCAGATGTAATAGAGTGTCCTAAAACACCATTAAATGAAACTGGACATTGCAGCTTGATTCACAAATGCCCCCAAGTTCATAATCTGCTTACAAATGAGACAATCTTTTTAACTCATTCATGCATCATCAGAAATGAGTAAGTAATTTACAAAGGCAACTGCATAGTTTCTAAAATATCTATTTGATTATTTTACAGATACGCTGGAATTTGTTGTCCAAATAAATCTTAAAGTGGTACTGTTGTAAAGACTATTAAAATTTAAATAAATAAATAATTTTAATAAGTATATAACATTTTTATTACTGTTGCATTTATTACTTTGTTTAATTAGTTCCAAAGAAATAGTTATGTAACACAAGTAAGAGATAATAAAAACATAATTCTTTCACAAAACAAAAATATACATGACGCAATTTTGTTGGTTATAGAAGTGCTGTTAAAAACTACAGGTCTAACTGGTTCCTACTTCTTTAAAATAATTTAGGAGGATAATTATTGTCTCTAGTTATTTATTTAATAACGTTAAATACCTTTTGTTGATTTATTAAACTTTATACTAACACACCAATTACTGAATCAATTAATATATTTAAAAATCATATACACTCTTCAAATTTAGACAAAGACACTACTTTACTTATTTCTGAACTTCTAAATTTAATTAAACAACAAAATTCCTTTTCTTTTAATAGCATAATTTATAAAAATGACAAAGGTTTATTAATGGGCTGTCCTCTTTCCTCCGTTCTTGCTGATATGTTCCTTAATCACTTTGAAATT
>JAHWXV010363241.1:0-10804 GCA_024586415.1 Phrixothrix hirtus | reverse complement strand
CTCTTCATTTTTCGACAAAACAGTTTGCCCCCCAATGTTTTTCTGGGGCCTCTTGAGGTGCCTCTGTAAAGTCGATTTTGGTATGTCAAAAATCACTTCTACTTCTCTAAGAGTTATTCCTCCTCTTTTATACTGCCTGAGAGCAGTTTTTAATTTTTCCTGGTTGTAATTTTGATAAATTTTACTCCCAGGTTTTTTTGTACATTTTCTCACCATTGTCCCGATTGACCCCTAAAGTGCATTAAATAATTAAAGAAAATATATAAATAAACGAAACAAAATAATGAAATCTGATTACTCTATGTATTCAACTAACATTCTTTGAAATATTTTAATCAACTTACCAAGATCGAGAATCCACTTATTGCCAATTCACAACGGAAGTTTTGCGGCACTTCTAAATGCATATAAAATATCACTCCACTTGTTGCATTGTCACTGCTGGCCCATTCAAAACAACAATAACTGATCTGCACGTGATTATGTTTGCCGATGTCTCTAGTTCCGGTAGTATGTATTACCCGTTTTTAAAACATCATTTTAGAACAGCCACAGCTATTTTTTTGATATGTGCCACAAAATTTACTATTTTGTTTAATTAGATTTTCAGTGGTGTAAAAATTGTCGCAGAATAGTGTGCGTCCACATTTACATAATTCTTCATTAATAAGTTTATCACTGCTTCAGCATGCCCTACGCCTGATGTACTATCACTCTTTCCAGTGTAAACTTTAAAATTCAGTATGTAACCACTACTCGAACATAATTTATAATGACACCGTATTTGTGAGTTTTATTCTTAATGTATTGTTTGAACCCCAATCTACTATGGCAGTGTACCATACTTTTGTCAATTACCAAGGATTCACCTGGCATTACATATTTTTGAAAAGCTTTGATAATATGATCTAGTATAGGTCAAAGCTTAAACAGTTTATCTTCTCCAACATCTTCAGAATTATCAGAAAAGTACCAACATTTGAATAATAATAAAAATTTATCTCTGGACATCATTTGGTAACAAATTCGTTATTTTAGACCAATATAAATTAATTCGTGGTTCTTCGACGAGCCCAATGGTAATTATAATTGCAACAAACTTTTTCAATTCATTTATTGAAACTGGGTCCCATTTATTAAGCCGAGACTATTTCCGATCTATGTTACTTGCCTTTATTTGAAAAGCATATTTATTTATTTCATTAACCATAATTTCTATGAGTTCATCAGATACAAATAATTAAAACAATTCTAAAGGACTGATTATCTTATCAGGTACTTATGAAATATATTCTTTAGTGCATGTTAATGTAAAAAGATTATCAGCTTTAGAAATTTCTTCTTTCCATTCTGATTGCGCTGTTTCCTCTACAGTAGTGTCATCATCATCTTCATGTTCTTCGTTATCGGATAAAACACTCGATTCATCACTTGGTAAATAATTTTTAACTACTAAAGAATTATCCAAATCATCAAGTTCGTTATCACTTTCACTAGAACTGTAATTTTGGCTAAGTGCTAAATTTACAAATTCTCAAACACTGCAAATGCAGGTTGAAAACACACCGATTTATTTTATTACTCAAACATTGTTCAAATTTTAAAACTTGACAATATCTGCTAATGATGAAGTATGCAGACCCTTACAGGCTTCAAGGTTAAAAAATGAACAGAAATCAGAATCCATAAAAAAATTAAATATACACAATTACAATTTATAAGCAATCATAATTATATTTTTAGTTATAAAATTCAACAGATACAATAATGTTATGTATGACAAATTTGAAACCGACATCAATTCTAAACTTGTGAAAAATTTGACCTACTGTGCAATACGGGTCATAAACGTACAGTTTTATTTCAAAAATTATAGCTACGGCACACCAGAACAATAACTATCAAATAACTTCATAAAATATTAAAAGATAAGCATAATATAGCACCTGCGTTTTACAATGGATAACAAATTTTTATTGACACACTACTAGAAGGAACTACGGCACAATATGCCCCGTAATTAACCTATTATAGCATCTCCTAAAATGCCTGCCCAGACATTTATTTTCTCGGGATACTGAGCATGAGCCTCTCGAAATACATCAGGGTTGTCATCAATGGCAGTTTTACATATTAACATTGCCATTTAAAAAAAAATGTACATCAGAAAAGCAAATATTCTGAATGAAGTTGGGGGCTCTTCTAATAAATTCTGTCATTTTTTCACAGAACTCCATTTTGCGAAAGGATCGTCTCGTTCGTTGTATGCAGTAATTGTATCTTATAAGGATGAAAGTTTGTGCAATTCTGTTATTTTGTGCACTGATTCACTAGAAATTTCAGTTAGATGCGAAACCTTTCTAATAGATGTAGTTGGATCTGCTGTAAAATGTCCTAAAACTTCAATTTGAGTAGGATCATCTAGAACTCTAAGCGTAGTTCGTATTATATTGCTTGCGAAACCAGTAGCTCTGAATTTTCAGGAGTTGTATGACAAACATGTGAAATGTTTCTACCATATAGAACTCTAAGCATAGTTCGTTTTATATTGCTTGCAAAACCAGTAGCTCTGAATTTTCAGGTGTTGTATGACAAACATGTGAAATGTTTCTACCAGGATGTGGTTCGTTGAATACTGTGGCCGTTTGTCATACAGATTCATTTTTGCACCATAAATTAAAACAATTTTAAAATTTCTCTTCTAAAGAATAAGCCATTTTGCAAATTTAATTAATTGTATGTACTCATAATTATTGCAACTAATGACAGGTACGACATAAATGTAGAATACTTATTTTACAATTTAATCAAAATTAAATGCTTGCATTCATCCAATACCATTATAAAAATAAACAAGATGTCATTTTCACATTATAAAACACATTTTATTTGAACAAATAAAAATATTGATAAGATGGTAAAACTTATTGAAATTTATTGACAACAAAATGACTTACAATTAGAAGAAATGAATTGAATGTGTATGTTAGTGATATATCAATAGTTCAATGTTTACTGTGTTGCTTAATTAGATTAGTTATTAATAATTAACTGGTCAGTGTGCACTAAATTTAAACAATGCAGCAAACAATATTTTTTTATAAGTGTTTCTGAAAGTCTAATTTTAGAGGCTGTTTCCACCTATAAATATTGAAAAGGTTCGAGTTCCTTTCAAAAAGAGATTCAGTAGCATTATACTAACTATACTTTGTGTACGTTATTTATTTTTGCCGTGAGCCAAAACCAGATCAAAGTTTAAACAATTATTTATTATTTGAAACAGTATTTACAATAAACAAATTATTTCATTAAAAATTAAATTTAAAACAATAAATGTGTTGAATTTCAGGCCGTTAATCTTTGATAATTGATTTCTCGGCATGATATTATTCGTAAAATGAGAAAAACAAAATAAAATTTATAATTTAGTCTTTAAAAATTTAAATGAACGAATAAAATTTTTATTTATTCACTATGGTTTATTTAAGTATTTAAATTTTCACTTGCGTAAAGTAATCTTTGTTTGCTTTTGATATTGAATGCAAAATGGCTGTGCTCACAAATTTGGATTTATTGCGTGCTGATATATAGATTAAATTGGTGAATCAAAGTTGCCCAAAATATCTGGTCTAGGGTTGTGTTCTTTACAGCCTTGTTTGGATTTTGAAAAAATGATGTCTCCGCTGGACTTGTATTTTTTAATTTTTAATTTTAATCGAGTATTATTTACCAACTCGTCATTTTTGTATTATACCTTGGCACAGGTCTTACTAACACTCGTCTAATCTACCTACATAGTTTTAAAGCTGGAACCCAAAGACGTCAATTTTTGGGGGTGCATGATTTTTTATAACTCTCCTTTTCCATGACTACAAATTTTTGCGAAGTCGTAACCAATCCTGTCTAAGCATTTTGAAAGTTTGTTTGTTTCTTTCTATTGCAGAAATCATTCAAATTCTCATCGCTTCCAGTAATATTTGTAAGTTTTATAGGTGCTCTGGATTTCTTTAGAAACGTATTTCTAACTATCGCCTTGCACTTGTGAATTTTTAACACGATTTTATTTTACAAAGCAAATATTTAAGAAAATATTTTAGATTTAATATTTAATTAAACTGATATTTTCTTATGTGGATTACATGTTAATTAATTTATTTAATTAATACGTAATGAACATCAGTTGTTTAAAAAAATTTCATTAAAAATGGAAAATTAAATATGCTTTCTAAGATGCTTAATTTGTTTCAGTTGTATTATTGTGAAGATTCAAACAAGCACTGCTCCGTAACGAAACATTAAAATTTAAAAATCCAAACGGAAAAATGTAGATAATAAAAATCCCTTTTAAATGATGTCACTCAACCCCCTCCCCCAATCCAATTTAAAATATTTGAAGGGGTGGTTCTGGGCAGTGTAGGCCTGATAGGAATTAATTCTTTTTTATGTAAACATAATGAAATAATGAAATTGATGTCTTGGCGAATTTCTCAAATCTTATGTATTCCAAGATACTAGTGGTGATAAGTTTTAAAATGAACACAGTGTATGTTGTTTTCATAGCGGGCTTATCTGGGGAATTACTGAGATTAATTCTGCATTATTTATGCATTGCCTTCACTTACTCTATTAAAATAAAGGTGATGTCTTACTTTCTAGACAGCCCCTTATCTTGACATTTCACACAATTTAAATAATTTAATTTCATAGTTACGGACCTTCCCAGGGTTGCATTGGCGAAATATCAGTCTCTGTGAGAGACCATTGTTTCATTACAGATATTTTTTCTACTGGGGTATAAATTTTGTGAATAGCAGCTTCATGAAATTTGCTATTTTATGCAATCTGACGCCAAATGCAGCTGCTTTATCCCAAACATACCAATTTTTTTTTAATATTAGAGAATCTGTTCAATTTGGTGAAACAAGGGAGGGTAAAATATATTGTGCCATTGCCAGTAGTCTTTTATATTTGGATATCAGATAAGTCTAGTTCCCAGAAGTATCCCTAAAAATTTCTTCATCCTAGAGGAGTGCCAAAGTGTATATGATGAATATATTGTTGAGCATAGCGGTTATGTTTCTTCTACTGTCAGGTTAATCATTTCATCATCTAAAAATTGTTGAAATATATGAAGAGCTAGTCTATTTCCATTTACGCTGGCAAGTCTTTTTCAAGCCAGGATTTCCAGTGAAATTTAATTTTACCCATTGTTGAAAGTTTGAACTTCATTGGGGAAGGTAGATACGTGGAAGTCGGTACCACTAGTAATTGGTTGTCTTGGACATAATCTTCCTCTGAAGATATAAAAGAACTTACTGATGAGTAATCAGATTAGGAGGGAATATATTCGTTATTCATTATTTGAGTCACTAAATCTGGCATGCGTAAGCGCGTCTTATGCTTTGACAAACAATAAATTATTTAGAGACACCTGGCATATAGAAACGTATGCATATTGTTGAGCATATTTGGTAATATTTCGTCAACATTTCAATGATAAAAGTAAGATTAAATATTCAAAATTATTATTAATTCAATTGAAAATAACGTTTTAAATTTTTTCTTTGCTATAAAATAAAAATCAATTGGGATTTTTGTATAATACAATGTAACAGGGGTATTTTAAAAAATTATTACGTCACCAGACCTAGACATGCAATAACCTTCGAGACACGAGTATTCCTACAAATAGTTACCAAAAATTCCCGGTTTCTCCCCGCGTTCCGAAAAAAGTTTTTCTGAGTTGAAGCTAGAGATTAAGAGAGTAAACAACGCTTCCTTGTTTTTATAGCTGAGTACACGCGTACTTTAAAGGAGCGGTGTCAAGGTTCAATTTAAATTCGAGGACTGAAAAGTTACCCAAATTTAAGTTTCGTGACTGACCGAATTTTTGGAAAATTCGGCATATTGATGCCCAAGGCGGATTTTAATTGGGTCAATTATCGTCTTTCCTGTACAAGGGTTTAGAATCGAACTGTACAGTACAAGTAAGGTACGACATAATATAGGACCAGAGGCGGCACTTTTAAGAGCTTCAGAGTCCTCAGATCATAAGTAAGTGACGTTCTTGTACTTTAACTTTAACATCACGTAATCCTCGAAGCCTTTCTTTGGGATTCGACAACAACCCCTTTTATAAACCCCGCTGGAGCAAGTATTTCGGTTATTAATAGATGATAATGTAGTATTGTCGTTAAGGATAGTACTATTATCATCATCGTTTAGAAATTTCGCAAAATTATACCTTTCTATTTCATGTGCATTACTGTCATATTCTTGTTCTACATTTTGAATTTCTTGCCTATTTACAAACGTAATAACAGTATTGTGGTCGCCTTGTGTTATGATTGGATTATTTTGTATCGCATTCGAAATTATATTTGGTGGTATAACAAGGTCGTTCTTGCTGCTGCTGCTGCTGTTGTGTTTATAACGACACATCCGGCGACTTCGAAGAACTTGGCGGTCATAAAGTAACCGCGGTGAATCCTCCTCCCTCTTCTCTACTAAGTACATTTCTTGTAAATTTGCTACCTTGTCTATTAGAATCCATCATTAATAGTTTTAGATTCTCAGCTTTTCCTACTATGCTACAGGCGACGTATAGTTGACCACGTGCAAAGCACGGATCTTTCAAATACATTCCAACTGAGAAATTGTAGTCTGGTCATCGGTTTCGGTAGATTTGTACCCTCAAACGCAACATTTTTAATTTTCGGCAAAGTAAATTTCCCAAAAGGCGGTCGCATCATTTCGACTTGTACACTAATCTCATGCATTTTGACAACTCGTAGTCGCGTACCATTACGTAATCCGGATTCGACATCCAAATTTCTCAACTGTATTATTACAACTACCTTTTTAAGTTGAAATACGAACGGTGGTAGACTATAACACGTTATTGAATTTAGTAAATCTTGAGGTACGTAAAATTGATCTTCACTTCCCATATACTGGTATATAGCATAATAGGCCTTTATTTCGCCTTGAAATTGCTTAATATTTTTAAGTTTATTTGATGAACAGCTAAATTAGTCGGACATAGTATAGCAAAGTTGGCAAGTTCGGTCGCAGCAGTTGTCGTTGTCACTGTTGGTGCCGTAAAGTTTTTGTTATTTCCGTAGACATGTCCCAAAAGATCTTCCAAAGTGTATAGTAAATATTCAGTAGGTTCTTCAATCAAATCGCCGCATTTCTGCGGCATGCACGCTATCGGTAATCTTTCATTACCCATTTTCAAAAGGAACTTTCTATATTCGACCCTTCCAGTTTGAGCTCTCATATTCCTTTTTAAATCGTGTTTAATTACACTATTCCAAAATGGAATGGATTTAATACATTCATTAACTATTTCACCGGCGTGGGCACCCCGTATTACCGATAAAAGTTGTCTAAAATCTCCTCCAGAAATTACTATCTTTCCGCCCATAGGTCGATCTCACACCATCAATTCACGAAGAAATCTATCTACAGCATTTGCCGCTTTTCTCGGAGTCATCGACGCTTCGTCTCATAATATAATTACCGCGTCTCTTATTTTTTGCGCATTTAACGCTTCAAACGAAAAACCCGCCTTTGAAGTTTCAGTTAGTCGTTGTGGTAATTTGAACGAAGGGTTTGCCGTTTTACCGTGCAAAAGTAAAGTTGCTGCTATTCCAGTCCAAGCTACCGCTAAATAATCTCTTTTTAATGTTTTTAGATTACTTTAAGTATACAATTGTATAAGAATGTTTTACCGGTACCACCAGGTCCATCTATGTAATGTACGTTGCCGTTGACATAATTACTATGACTTTCTAAAATAGTAAACTATTGATTAATTATAATATTGTTTATTGAGACTTGCTCATTATATAGTTTCGCAACTATTTCCATTACCTCTTCGTCGTTGGAATGTGTGTCATCGTCTTCATCTCCTCTGTTGCGTGTGTTATATTTGCATTGTACTTCTTCAAACGTCGCAGCAACCTCGGAAAACATTGGATCGGCAAGATTTACATCGGCCAAACCCAAATATAAAAGGGTAACTTTTTTTTGAAAATTCGTTCTCGTTAGTACTTGCTTAATATGATATAGAAGTTTTCTTTCTGCTGCCTGATTATTGTTTACGGATCGATGATGTTTTTCTCTTCGTTTAAAATCTATTAATTCGGGCAATATTATTTTTGTAAAGCTCATTAACGGATACTGGATCATCAAATTCATTTATCATGAATTCTGCCATTAAAGCAAGTAAATTTCTTAATTGATACGGGTTGTTTATAAGCACTGGTTCTTGAAAACTATTTACATACAAATTCAGGTCGTCTGATAAATGCATAGCTCTACAAATACACTCGACTCCTTTTTTTAGTTCATCATAAGAAATACAACCTCTTTTAATACTTAACAAAAGTAATATCTTCGGCCAAACAATCAATGGTTTTACTAATTTTTCGTCTAGGAACACACAACGAGTTTTTATTGTTCTACACATTAGTGTTCGCGTATTTCCTGATAGTTATAAACCCTTGCTTCAGACGAGCTAGCATTTAATTTAAACCAAGCTGTTAATTTGATAGGTAGTTCTAGTATATCGTTTAAATATTCAAGGTTCTCTTCGTCAGTTTCGTTAAAGCAGAGTTCTTGCTCATCTTTTAAATGTATTGGTAATACCATTTTGGAGTGCGATCTATCAGAAATTACACATCCGAATAATCTCCAAACGGCTTCCGAAACCGAAACATCTGCAATCTTGATAGCGTCGAATTTCATCCCAATTAAAAATATCACCACCAACACTATCACCACCATTGCCGCCATCAGCGATATTACTGTCGGAAGGACAATCACCACTTTCCGGCAACGATCGAGCTTCAATACTCACGCATTCCGGACCTTTTTCAACATATTTGTACAGACACTTGATGCTTGCTAAACTATCGCAGCATTCTACGTTAATATGACAATCAAATTTCGCAGCAAGATACTTATTATAAGGTACTATTCTCCGATTGTCTATTAAATGCCTTCTACATGAAAGAGTTACCATCATTCGGACGCTTATATTCCGGTTGCCTTATGGGATTGTTTCCAACTAATATTGTCGTTTATTTTTGGTTTAGGATATTGTTTTGAATATTTACCGTTTATAGTACACGAAGCATTAGGATTTGATACCGTTCCGCAAGGTCTATGTACATAATGATTTTGAACTAACATCCTTAATCTCGGTTCTTCGTTTACTTTTGGTAAAATAGCACAAACAGCAGAATCTACATCTTGTTCGTTATCTAATTTATCTGCCGGTCGAAGTGTTAACAAAATATGTGCATGAGGGAGACCTCTTCTTTGAAATTCAGCGATGTACATATAATTTAAAGATACACCAAAATATTGTTTGTTTGCTATGTCATTGATGACTTCCAACAATTTAGAATGAAAATCACGACAAACTAAATCCGGTCTATGTTCATACGACTGCTTGTATTCTAAATTTGTACGAATCTGTCCATTTAGGATTGCACGTCAAAGTTAAAAACAAATAGAGTTTTCCGTGTCTCGCTACTATGGCCACTGCATCTAAATGACGTCTATTTCTTTCTCTAGGACCACTAACAAACAACGCTGGTAAAACAATTACATTACCGAATCGCAAATTTTGATTAGTCGCTTTGGCCGTAACGTATCTTTGAAGCGCTCTATAATTGGCTACTTGCAGTTTTCTTTGATTATTTTGCACTATTATAGCGCGTTCCCTTCTGTCTTGACCAAACCATCAACTATGTACTGTTAAAATAACTCCCGAATTATGGATAATTGAGAATTCGTCGTTCCTAATTTGTAACCTGCATCTATAAAAATTCTTTAAAGGTCTTACGAGAAGAAGACGTATTTTCGCCGTCATTACTCTCTTCTTCCAAGGGAACATTGTTATTACCTTGATGTACACCATCATAACGACCGTTATTATTGTTGTTATTGTTTTCACTTCTGCTGTTGCTGCTGCTTTCTTCTCGACGTCTATTACCACCGGCGATATTATTTCGTTGGGAAAGCACCAAATTAATGCTCATCTCTCCAAAAGGAAATAGAAGTGGATACACCATTGGATCGGCTAGTCTGTTTAAATTTTTTAATTCTTCGCTAATGTTTTTATACTTTGGATATATTTTCAAATCAACATAAGAAGGTTCTTTTCCAACAAAAAACTGCTGCCACATCGTTACGACTTGTCGGTAAATTATAATTTCGCATATCTTTATGTTGCTTTTAAAACCAACAACTACATTATCAATGTTTCCTTCTTCGGTTCTTAATCTTGCGATAACATCTTTTATCATTTTGTACGACCGAGCCTTCGCTTTCCCTTAGCATGCTTTCAATTTCTCTTACGCTAAGTGTTCGCACATAGGTCTAAAATCTTTCAAACTATAAACGGCAAAATCTTCTACATTTTGTCGTTGTAGTACTAATTTATAGGTAACTATGCGGTATTTTGGCGTGACGACGTCTTCGTTGTATCGGCGCTATTGGTACCACTGGCCGCGGTAAATATTACAAAACAGTCGATTGAAGGGATAATCTCGACGTTTGTGAAGGTTGTTAAAGTTGCTGCGATGAAGCTAGACTACTATAATTTAAATCTGTTACAGACGAAGACATAACGGCAGTGGCAACAGCAACGCGTTTTTGTAAACCATTTTCGAGATCTATACATATTGATGTGTTATTTTTGTAGTTTGAATTTTATTAAAGAAATATAAAATTTTTTTATAATTACTTTGAATTCCCGCGTTTGTTGTTCCTATAAATACGTTATATC
>JAHWXV010363179.1:0-11430 GCA_024586415.1 Phrixothrix hirtus | reverse complement strand
TATGCTTTTAAATTAATTTTAAAGTTTTCAATTTAGGTGTATAGGAAAGTCACTAACGTCAATAAATTCAAATTAAATTTAAAATGTGTAAGAGAAAGTCATGCGTTGTCTCACACCAGATTTTTTAATGTGTAATATTTATATACCCAAATTTAAATATTAATATATTTATGAGCTGCAATGTAATTCACTTCTATTCCTTTAAAGTCGTTGTGTTTTGAAAATCCCGAAACATTTTGAATGTAATTTTACTGTGGTCCTTAGGTATAAAATTAAAAATAAAATATTTGGCCTTGGTAGCGAAATGTATGATAAATATATTTATAGGAATCTTACAAATACAGTAAAACTATTTGATAGTCTATAGAGAGCCATGGCTTCGGTAAATTTTGATTTTTGTTGCATCTTGATTAGTATTGGAATACAAAACTAAAAACGAAAATATAATAAAACTTTGATGCTGGAGTTTTTCCTTCTGAAGGAGGTATAGCAGATAAAAACAGATGTCTATTTTTGTTCATACTATCCTCGTGTCAAATTTATTTATGCTCAGTGAAATACACCGGGGACGGTTTCCTGTAAAATAAAAAGGCGTGAAAAGTTTCTAATTTTAAATGAGCTGGGAAGATAGTCGAGATATGGGAAAATAATATATTTTTGGAGATAATCTTGAGGCATTCATACCTCACGCATTTTACGTAAATGCATTGATTATGTAAGCCGTAAATGACAAAATAGAATGTATTTATCCAGGTAATTTGTGATCTTAGCTGATAAAATAGTAACATGCGTGTTTTAGCAAAATTTCAACTTTCATAATCAAACCAGATTAGATTCTTTGTGATATGTTTGCAAACTTTATATTGAATTCTTTAAGATATTAATATAATCACTAAAAAATATACGTAAGCATTTTCTAGCATGAAAGATTGCAATAAAAAGTTTTATACGTGCAAAAAAGTACTTGGGAAATAGAATCTATAGCAAAAAGAATTTTGAGTTAGCTTTAAGCATCTGAAAGGACGCTGAGACTTTACTTGGATATTGATATTAAGGATTCTAGTTATAATATATTTTCTCAAAGGTCATTTATCAACGATTAAGAAATATTTTAATAAAAAGTAATCGTTATTAAATTTATTCAGTTTTTTAATAATTATAATTATATAATAATTAAATAAACTACTTACTTTTCAAATTAAAATAAGTTGTTCTGATTGCATTCATTTTTACTACGATTTATTGTAACTAAATTAGAGTTCAGCGCACTATTTTGGTTTATGTAAGAAATCTTTTACCTGTGCTTCTGACCTAATTGTTTAATTGAGTTATTCTAAAGTTCCTAGGTCTCTAAAACTTCTTTGGCAGAAAAGTAGTGGTATATATATATAACGGATTCATTAGCGAAGCAATTCCAACATAGGAATTAGAGAAAATTTGTTTATTGATTTTCTATGAAACTATTTATATTATGGCAGTGTATCCTTGCAGATTTGGAACAAAAACGTCTAGATTTCTTGAAGACATTATTTGTCTGTAGGGCACGTGACGATAATATAAATCGGCTTTAGCTTCGTTCGTCCACCATCCTTCATCGAAATAATATACTTTTGCGAATAATATGACCTAATTTCCTTTATCTAATACAGATGAAATCAAACTAATAGAAACTGTTATGAAATTTGTTTATCTATTGTTAAACCAAAAAGCGTTACAGACACAGCCAAAGGTATCGTTTAAAGAGTGATTAAAAAAAATACTTTCCTCTCTTAAAGGTCATTGTGTGCTCCACAGTAAGGATACTGTTTACCTTTTTCCTCATCTGCATCTAATAATAATAATTACAGGTGCTTAATCATCACAAACAGATTATGGAACACGTTTTTATACTCACCTAAGAACACGTAATGTTACATACAAACTGAATTCGTCGGGGCTGCGTCTTAATGATCATATAAATACTTATGTCCTTTCCTGAAACGTTACGATCTAGAACCCTTAAGTTTACGATACGATAGTACGTGTATAAATCTACATTAAAGGTAATGAAAATCTTATGTCACAAAAAGTTAAATACGCTTTATTAGTACTTTATTTATCAACTCGAAGTACGTAGTTTAATATAATTTAACTATGACAGTGTAATATTACTAATCATTTCTGCTATTAATCCATAGCCTTTTAGTGTACTCATATTGATTAAATAATTCGATAATTAATAATAATTTAACTACGCATATAGGTACATACGGTGATTGCATAAAATAATGTATCCTATTAAATTGTGTACTTTTATTCGGAAAGTCTTGTAAGTTATCACAGAGGTGCAAAAGTTATTATGTAAATAGTACACGGTATTCGCACTAAAACAATTGTAGACAAATTAAAAGGTAAATCTCGGCGATCTATTCGTTACGTGTATATTTATACCTTATGCTTATTTAAAAAAAATACAGCGTTATTTAAAAACACATAATGCAGTCTATTACTATTTACAATAATAGATATTTATATCTCGAGTACGTATAATGGAGACATAAATTGACAATTTAGATTTAAGGCAGAACGACCGAGGCCATAGTTGAGGGCGAGCCATTACACTACATTATATACGAGTGGTGAACATATATGATAATATGGAGGTTGAGCCTATACTGGTATAAATGCAGTAATGCAATGACAAGTTCTAATGATACACCATTATTTATTGATCCCACATTTTTTGTTTTGGTATAACTTTTATATTTTCCAACAACCATTTCTTGTAATTCTAAATAATAAATATTTTACTTAAATTATTCTAATTCATTCTTAGTTATTCATTTTGATTGTTTTAATAAACTTAACAAGTTAGCCATTATAAAACGAAATTTTAAATTCGTGTCCTATTTATGAAATATTTAGTTGTGTAAATTTGCTTTGCACCCAAGCACCATCTATTTTACTCTTATTTGATTTTGAGTATAGGTCATTCTAGAAATGGACCATGGCACAATAAAAAAACAAGGTTGCTTTGCTAACCGTTAGTTTCTATCTATTACAATCCGTCTTTATTAATCACAATAAATACTAAACACAGCATTAACAATGTTATCTTAAAAAAAGGTAACTAATACATTTTGGTTTAATACAATGATTTAAATCAATCAATTTAGAATAATAAAATAAATTTTTGATTAAACCCATTTTGTTGCATCCAATATAACCTTCTGCGATACCACCTATGAGTTAGAATTTCGGAATTAAAAGCGACGCCTTTACGTTTAATTTGACCATGTGATGTTGTCACGTTTCTAAAATTATAGCTACCAAATAAATGAATAAATTAAATTGAAATGTCGTTCCTAAACTAAATATAATCAAAGGGAGTGAGTTGTCAATAAATAAACAATGACATGTAGCGTCGAAACGTAGTAACATTTTTTTAATGACCTTTATAAAATTGTAATGGTTAACTACTTATGTTATTCTTAATTGCCGTACATCATATAAATGTTATAAAATAGCTAAAAGAACAACCTAAAATTATAATTAAACCTTTAACACAGATAACTTTTTATTTGGAAATTCTGTTGAAACACAAAATTTCTTCTATTTTAATTCGTTAACAAATTTGTAAAATATTAAACCTGTAACGTATCTAGTTTTATAATTATAGGCCAAGCCATTTAGGTCAGTCTCAATATGGCCTACTTATAATTTATTTATAAATTCATAAAAATGGAAATGTAGAAAATCACTACTTAATACACATTATTGGTTTATTAACTAGTTATTAATATTATGTAGTAAAACTAGTACATTTATTATAAAACAAACGACAATTTTATATTTGCGTCTAGCAATAGAACCGCAATAGCAATAAACCAAACACTAAATGGCAAATAAGTAACAATCATTTATATACATATTCTTAAATTACTCGGCTTATTGAGAGCAATGATAACCAACAAAACAACCAATTCACAGCCCGAAGTCATACTTAATGTAATATGTTCTAGCTCGTGTCTCACAATAGGAAAATCTACGTCATTTACCTCCCACAATAGTGGATACAAATTGATTGATTCAATCTCGCCGAACTTCATCATGATCTCGTACTTGCAAAGTGGAACTGGAACTTGCGAATTCTTCAGGTGCAAGTGGAAGATTTTTATACTTTTATAAGTAAGTTATTACCAATACTGGACTGAAGCCGATCTGTTGAATCTCTCAGCCAGACGTTCTTGCTAATACCCAAGCAATACGAACAGATGGGTATAAAATCCACGCGAATAGTACCCATCACCATTTTTTGCTCCTTATCCCTATACGATAGTAGGGGATGTTCTCGTCGATACGGTCAGTGCCGCCCATATACTTATTATAATGTGTAAATTTCAGTGATCGATTCACATTTATGCGTTACTTTTCTACGAGAGCGTTTTCCCACTGAACCAATTGACCGTACCCTAAAAATAGTAGAAGCTATAGTGGCAACAGGACTATCTAGCCAATGGATCTCATTAACGTTATCTGTAGTGATGACGCTTTTATACAGACCCCGTGAAGTGCTTCTCCGCACGTTTGACGTTTTTAAAGGACGGCAACCTTGTGAAAGTCTGTTTTTACGCAGGGTACCGGTTCCACCGCAACCACGCTCTTTCAGGTTTCTAAGTAGTGGTGTACTAGGAAATTCACTATCTAAATAAAGTTGTATTCATAACGGTTTTATTTAATTCGGTGAAGTATCCATCATTTCTAATAATGGGACAACGACTTTTTCAAATCTGGCTTGATATTCTATATTTGTAGAGCTACCTGCACCTTGATAAACCTCCAATGGTAGTAAACATCCATTTGGGATATTTAGTGGCCATACCTTATACCCAAATCTAACTAGCTTTACCCTAATAAATTTCTGGCAACTATGTCTACTGCAATAGATGACCAAAGTTCAGATGCTGTTCAGGTCTATATTCATCTAGAAATCTTTTCTTCAAAAGGTTTATCAGGGGACGTTCTTTCCACATTCTATCATGGCTATTAACATTTGTATTTTCTGCACAATGTACAAAACAGGATATAAGTAAAAACCTATATCTTCTTATTGCGTTAACGACTAATTCATTTGGGAAATTTAACTAATGTAACCTGATAAGAGTAATATTACTGTGAATACTTACATCGCAATTGAAGTTACCTTAGGTATGAAAATTTCTAAAAAGGCCCATTTATTGGTTTCTTGGCATAAAAAGTCGATAATTTCTTTATCTAAAAATCTTCCAAACAGTTCTATATTAGAAAAATTTCATAGCGAAGCATAATTTGTTTCTGAAAAACATGCAAGTTGAACGTTTACATCACCATTAAACCAAAAATACTGCTCATTGTTGCTTATGATTTTTTTCTTTTGTAATTCCGGTGTATTGCCCAACCTCTATCGAGATGGTGAAAAATTTTCATTATCGTCCTGTTAGATTGTCTATATGACCCGCTGAGTCTTCATCGGAATATATATTTATACCAGGGGGCTCTATATAAATTCTATCCAAATCATCATCGTATGCTATATCATGTGCTTCTTGCAGAGTTACTTTATCCCTAAAAAAATTACACACTGGATACTAACAGAATATAAGTAGAACATAAATTGTAATTTATAAATGAAAAGGAATCAAATATTTGACAACGTTTGTGCCTACTGTACCATATATAGCACGCTATTCGGTAACAACTTGTATCAGCAAAGAAAATTCAATTTGTAAAATGCATTACTCTTGAAACCAAAATACGTACTATAATTTTAATAATTAAGTGACGACAAAAATGTGTCCAAAAATTAAAATTATCTACGTAAAACACAAAAAGCCATGACTTCTACCTAAAAATACAATTAAACCGTACAACAGTTTTAATTCCCATGCGGATAATCCTAAACTGCCTTTGTATTACTTTGTTGCTGCAGTAATAATACAAGGTCGCGATATCAGAATAAAACTTTCACTTCCTGTGCACATACAGTCAAAACGTATGAATAAAGCACGTACGGTTTTGCGTCCCATATATGGAAAGCTAAATGTAAGTCACCGAAACAATAATGTTGTTGAACATAAGCATTTGAAATTACGAAAACATTACAACAAACATTTGCAATTGTTTTTCGAAAAATTAGATCGACTGAAAGAAAACATCTAATAAACTCGATTAAAAGGTTTAAAATAGAAGATAACTGAGCTGAAGATCGTTTTTCAAACAACTAGTACATGAAAACAGACGTATTCCTCAAAATATATACAATTTCATCAACAAATGATTGATGAACATGAAATGTAGTTTACGGAATGATAGCTACAAAGTAAAGAACGCACCTTGCCATGAAAGAACAAAAATCTGTCAACAGATGGATAAAAAGGTAAATTAAGGCATTTTAATAAAAACAGAAACGCAAAGGAAGTAAAAATTGAAGAATTACAAAATTTACTATAGAAAATTAGATTTCCTAAAGACAAGGAAGTTTATTCTTGTCGAACAAGCAAAATTGATCGATAAACCTTTAATGGAAGATAAAAATCTTCCCATATAAACAATTTGTAAATGAAAACAGTCGTCTTCCTCCAACTGAAGAATATTTTAGTAACAAATTATTGCTGAAAATGAAATGTATTTTACGGAATAAATATTACACGGTAAACAACGCCTTTCACCAAGAAAGAAAAAAATATGAACAGATAGATGAAAAGGCAAAATTATGCTTTTGTAATAAAAAGCAAAAACATACATCAAGTAAACATTGAATAACTAAAAAATTTAACGTAGAAAAGTAAATTCCCAAAGATATAAAGCTTATTCCTTTCGAAGAAAAAAATTGAACAATAAATCTTTAACAGAAGATAAAAAATTTTCCTACATAAATGATTGGCAAATGAAAACAGATGACTTCCTCAAAATGGAGACAATTTTATCAAAAAATTGTAGATAATAATGAAATCTATATTTCTGAATCAAGTTTATATGTTAAAGAACGCTGCTTAGCACGGAAGAAGAATAATCTGTCAACTTAGAGAAGAAAAGGAAAGAATTAGGATTTTTTCATAAGAAACAGAAATATTAATCAATTAAAAATTGAAAAACTACAACATTTAATGTGCAAATTCAATTTCCTAAAAATATAAAGCTTATTTTTGGCGATCATGATAAATTAATCAATAAATCTTTGAAGAAAAATATATATCTTCCCACATAAAGGATTAGTAAATAAAAACAGACATTTTCCTCAAAATTTTATAAATAATTATTGATGTCAATGAAATGTATATTTTGGAACCAAATTACATATTAAGAAATGCTTCTTACCACTAAAGAAGAAAAATCTATCAACAGATAGATGAAAAGACAAAACAAGGCTTCTTCATAAAAGCACATGTATTGATGAAGTAAAACTTGAAGATCAAAAACATGGCTCAAATTTAGAAAATATCTTTCCATATACGTGTAGCAGGAACATTTAATTATTCATTTTAAAAATTCAAAAATGGAAATTAGGAAATAATGACACAAAACGAAACACTGTGACATCATATTTTAATCCGAAGTACACAGCAAGCGTAGCACCTTCATAATGAGAGCAATCAAATTAGACTATTGTATTTATTCTAAATATAAACAAGAAAATTATATATTTGAATACAATAACTTGTTCTGTTACATAATCCCTTTAGAACTTCAAAACGAATCAAAAATTGAGATTTTAGATTATTTTAGTATCTTCTTACTTTTCAAAATAAAGTCCAGAGACGTTTACCCCAACTGTTTCACTACTCATTATTATTTATTACTTAAACACACGACGGGGATAGCCATAAACCGTCTCTCGTTGCACAAAATTATTTACATATTGGAATATAAGTTAGTAATACTAAAATAATTTCAACGCAATGTTACCAGAATGTAATCGTTTTAATTTGAAATATCTCGCTAACGGTTGTCGATAGCGAAAAAAGTTATACCAGCTTTTTTACTACATTTTTGATTTTCTATCACATATTGCAAGAACGTACACTATTTGGTTGGCACCCTGTATAAATATCTTTAAAAGCAGGTAATTTATTACATACTTAATAAGGAATTGTTAACACACGATTTCTTTTATTAAACGTTGAATAATAATTATAGAACGTTTACAATAAAAAGTCTCCAATAGGGTGAAATTGAAGTATACGCCGGGAACGTATACGAGCCCAACTTTTATATTAATTTAGTCTTGTCCGGCTTAATATTAGTTTCTACCCGTCTCTGACATATGTGTTGTTTCAAAGTGATTCTAACTTTATAAGTATAATTGATTACAGCTTTCAAGTACCGATTTATTTTCATTTTGCTACTTACGGGTAAGCGAAACAATTTATTATTACTGTAAACGTCGAAATGCTATATCTATAGAAACAGAACTGTCTCGGTAGTACTATCAATTAATACATTTTACAGACAACAAAGTTTGATTTATTTTGTAACTAAGGTGGCGGATCGATGTTTTTCAACCGACACATAGACTTCAATTTATACCTATCAAGTGATTAAAGAACGTTTGAAGAAAGTGACTTTATAATTTTGTTCTAAGCTCTCTAGATAATTAAATTTGCAATCTGTAAATTTTAAGGGTTTTACCAACTTAAAGATTTCGTTGCTTTGTTGTATTACTGACACGGAGGCAAGTGCTTTGGCTTCTCTGTGAAGTGATGAGGGTAAATTGCTTTAATTATCAGCTTTGTGTAATCATCCATCCTTTTGTGTACCCTTTCAGTTCTATACAAACCATGACTCCTTTAATTCAATTTTAAATAACAAACTTTTGAGATTGAACTTTAAATTTCGCACTCCTATTAAATCATTTAATACAGACTTGGTGATACAAATACTATCTTCAGAATCTTAAACAATTTTTTGAAAGTGATATTTATTACTTTATTGATAACATAATGCTCATATATAAATTGAATCATCGTTAACCTGCTCCTAATTAAGACTGATTTATATTTGTTGAAAATCAGTAAAAAACTCTTCTGCATATGTTACACCTAAATACCGCTTGTCGTTACAAAAATGATAACTCTATCATACTTTATAGGAAAGAAGCGATTTTTCTGTCACACCCCTTCACAAAAATGTATAAAACTTTATAGTTTGCCAGTTCCTTAAAGTATTATTTTTCTTTGAGTTGAAGCGGATTTGATGTTGTTTCCTTTATAACTTATATGTGTAAGCTATTGACCTAGTACTTAAGTATGCACATATATAAAGCCCAAAGACATAACCTCCGCGACAATACTAAAATCAATCATTACATAGAAATAGGCATGCGTTTATTAATCTAACATTTTAAAAATAAAACATTATGTTATTATAATACTAGTAGAAAACCAAGTAACGCTCTAGATAGCTTGTTGGCAAGGAGATAAAGCGGGTGATGGACGAAGTATCCCGCGATGCGGGTGGCAAGGTATAAGGTTACCTCTGAGTTTTCCCAAGAGTGAGATGCAGGAGTATGGTTTACGAGAATGCGAGAAGGATGGAATACAAGTAGAGTAAAGTACTTGTCTACAAGTATAAGTAAGTGTGTGAGCGTATCTCTACCGAGAGTTGGTTAGAGTGAGCTCGAAGAGTGGGGTGAACGAGATCGTGAGAAGCATGGAATATTTCTAGTGAAAGCGGCGTGTCTAAATGAAGGATGGCCGCCAGTAAGTAATAAAGATGCGAGTCTTGTTAGTAAGAACAAAATGGCACGCGGACATGTATTTAAAGTATATGTTAGTAAGATGTAATGTTGAAAACAAACAAAATGGCGTGCCGCCATGTATTCTCTTATATTTTATATTTGAGTAAAAATGGCGCGCCAATATGTATTTAAAATAAAGTTAGAAAGAGAGAAGAGGAAGAACAACAAAATGGAGTGTCGACATGCGTTGTAAAATGACGCGCACGTGCTGACAAATGGAATGTTAGAAAACAAAAGTGCATATAAAATGGCGCGGTGCGCGCACTAGAAATCGCTTTTTTTCCGTTCGCTAGTGTGCGCACTTAAACAAATTACGTTGATTGATTTATAGATGAAGTTTTATTGTTTTAAAAATGATATGTATGTACGTATGTATGTATGTAAGTAAGATGGATGGATAGATAGATAGACGTAAGATTGGTTAGAGAGAGAGAAAAGGAAAGTTCTAATTAACTAACTAACTAACAAACGACTTTTTAACGACTTTTATCGTTAATTGTATTTAAAAGTTTCTGATGTCTTAGAGTTGGAAAAGTTTTAGATTCGTTTGCATGAAAGAAAAAAGCTTAGAATCGACGTTTCAAATTATTAAATTCTTACATATTACATACAAACATATTTTATGTTTTAATGTTGCAAAATGTACGTGAAGTTTATGCCAGGCGTTGACTTTTATTGTTAATTTCGTTTAAAAGGATAGGTTTTTGTTTCAAAATTAGAATTTCTGTGGTCTTAAAGTTAAAATTTAGATTTTAAGTTAGATCGAGATATATTTGAATTTTTACGAAGCAAGTCACATAGAGTGCACGGAATTATTTTACGTATAACAATTTAAATAACAAATATTTTACATAAAACTAAACGTAGCATGTTTTTAGGTATAAACGAATTCAACATGAAATAGAAATTTTTAAAGTTGCAGAAATTTTAGAATGCATGTTGAGAGTCTCTTTAATGATAAATATTTTACATAAAACTAAACGTGCCATGTTTTTAGATATAAACGAATTAAAGTTTGATTTTAAATAATCTTGAGTTTTACAGAACAAGTTACAAAAGGTTTAATATAATAAATATAGTTAAATTTAAAATCAGCGCTTTTACCGCATTATTTCTACATATAAAAGATTTTTAAAGTGGTAGAAAATTTAAATAATAAATAATAAAACACAAGTAATTATTGTTCACATAAATAAGCTATTTAATGAAAAGTTAATTATAAATGCAAATATAATTAACATATAGGTTTAGTAAACATTTTTAAAGTATCAGTTCGGTGACTGCAGTTTAAATGAATTAATTCTAACGAGCAATATAATTTTTGTATACAGAAATTGTATACATGGTTTATTGTTTATTAAAATTTAAATATCAACTAAGATGTAAAATATCCTTTAAAATTCTTGAAATTGCCGCTAATACTAAAAACACGTAAATTTTGTGTATTTAAAGATAGAAACTTCCATTCTAAAAACGTGCTGCAAATGATCTAAATTTTAGAGTGATAATAAATAAGTACATGGTCTGAGTGAGAAAATGATTTAAGAGAAAATATGCCTATAAATTAATAGCCTAGAGGGCTTAGCTTTGGATATAAAGAAACTCATTCCCTCATGAGAACATGTTTAAAATAAGTGTTTGATATACAGCTGTTTTGTAATATATAAATGTCAAAC
>JAHWXV010362958.1:0-21499 GCA_024586415.1 Phrixothrix hirtus | reverse complement strand
GCCAAGATCCTAAAGATTAAGGTACTCCTATATTGAGTACTCCAACCAAACTACTGCCAAAAATGAGCGCCACAACGTTTACCTAATATATATATATATATATACCCTAAACGTCGAAAAGGTATTGCCCTACCCAAAATGCAAAGGTATCACATTTGTAGTTTACAACTTAAACATTAAACGGTTGACCCAAAATGAATCAAACATTAAGTACCTTATTTACTTGTGAACTATTTAAATTATCTGTAAAAAATGTAGAATAAAAAACATCAAATCATCATTCATATAAAAACCCACTGGTAACTTAAATTAGAACAAAAGTTTATTTGATCGAATAACAACTATAACAAAGTACATATAAATGAACGTACAAAAGGATGTGGTGCGAGATACGTTCTACATCAAAGATTATTTTAAATATTTTGCTAAACCTTAAGTATATGAATTTGAAAATGGATTAAATTAATATTGATAAACAAAAAAAGGAAGGTAAGCGTTACGTATTCCTAAAATGACTCTAAAGATGGACTAAACTGATCATAACAAACAACGCTATATTGTTACGTAGGTAATAATTATTTATCTAATTAATTGGCGTTGGATGTGTACACCTATACGCGTAATTAGACTTAATAAATTCACGTTTACCAAATTACTCAAATAAAGAAAGCAAAGTTGACGTAAGACTTACTTATATAGATGTGGCTGATAACAATTAAATTCTAACTAATTTAATGGTTTAATGATTAAGCTAAAACAAATCCCAAAAAAGTATAAACTATCTGAACTATAAAGAAGATAAACTTTATTTAGTTTGGATAGCCAAGAGGCACATATTTGGAATATTAAAAGCAACTAAACTTTAATGTATAAAGCTATTGCGGTTCCTAAAGAAAAAGGTACGAACTAAGGTGGCCTTGATTATATTAAATTGAACGATGCACACTGTCTATTTCGCAATCTGCATTATACACATTAAAATTCATAAAACGAATATAACAATAGTCTTTAATAAATCATTAAGCTTATTTTGAATCTACTAGATTAAATTATTTGACCACACAAAATTAACAAGCGTTACGTAAATGAACTTAGAAAAATTATTGGCACGAAGTACAATTAAAATATTACATGCCCAAGCCAAAGTAATGATTAAACTAAATCATTTGAACAGAAATCAAATAAAAGGTGGATTTTATCTCACCATCTCAAATTAATAAGTTTCTTGAACGAGAATGTTCCAAAGAAAGTAGCGGACAGTTGACACGCTGGATGCTGCTCAAACTGTCCCTTTCTAAGTAACACGCTCAACCATAAATATCATAAATACAATTGTCCTTGGGACATCTTGATGACTCACAAGGAAGTCAGAAGATGGGTTGATTTATCCACAAAGTAACTATATTAATATGCTAAGCTTATGAAGAAAAAAAAATGTAAACCAACGAAAACAAGAAATTAATGATGTACATCATCAACGCGATGAATTAAACTTACCCGTTATAAAAATGGTTCCTTCTCCACAAAAAACACAATTATATCACTTAATTAAAAGAAACTGCCATGGAATAAACAGAACGTCCACATATCGCAGACAACAGACAATCGAATTAGTACAATCTTCCATATATAAATTCAAAACGATAAAACGAGTTACACACATGTGCTTATTTGCGGCGATTCTCGGATCCCTTTTTATTCAAACCCCAATACGAATTTGAACTCAAACGTAAAATTAATAGAAATAACTAGAACAAAGTAATGGAAATATTTATTTTAAAACACAGGTGCGTATCAATTAATTTAAAAACATTTCTAAGCAAACTAAATTTGAGGAAATAATTCCGAAAATAAGAATACATTGAATTATTAACTAAAAAGCATTATTTTATACAGGTCGTCCGAAAATAAACGTTACACTTGTTTGTATTTTCTTCTGCAACTTATTTTGATTGGATATCATTTTTCTTGATTGTAATCAACTTTGTCCTGCATATTTCCCAAAATTTCCATCAACGGCTACATATCTTGTTTCTTGCAGTGACACATAGACAATAATTAACACTAGCTTTTAATTATTAGTAGTCAGAAAGTTCATACTTTTAATAACAAATCCGATACCTGAAACTAGCATAACGAAGCTAGCTAATTTTTTAAAAGTCTTTATTTATATTCACTTATATTAGGGCTATTTATTTACTTAAATATTTACTGTAAAATACACTAACAATTAACGTTTATATTTCTATTTATTCATAATAGTCAGTTAACAAGAATGATTCTGATGAAAACTAAAATTAAGGGAGTTTAATCTGCTATTTATATAGAAAACATAAAGTCAACAACATAAAGGAATAGAAAAAAATACAATTAGTGATAATAATGATGTAATAAATTGCAATGATCAATGCTGTAACCTTGACTTTATGTATTTAGATATCAATTACAGCAAATGAGTCATTTATGCTTACATCCTCTATTTTAGTTACATGAAACTTTCTGGCTTGTTCTGGAATGTTCTATTGAGTTATTATTGTTTTTAATTTTGATAGATTATAATTATTGTTTATTATTGTTGTATTGCGTTAGAAAGATGAAAATAAGTATAATAATTAATTTAATTATACTATATTTAGAGTAAGAACTATTGCGCATAGTTATTCTTAATGTAATAACAGTAATTCGTTAAGTCGTTGCAAATATGTTAATTGTATTTACTATAGTAATCCCTTGCTTATACTTTTGGTTTTAAGAAGTTGTTCCTGCAAATATTACACGTTTTCAAGTAATTGTTGTGCCATTTAAGTTAATTCAATTATTAGATGCTTTTATTCTTAATTGTACATATAACCCTTTTAAATGTAGTAGAGTCTATTCGAAAATAGTTAGCCTGCCGTAAGCTGTGTAGACAATACAATCAAGTATAAGTATACCTAATCACATCATACGTTCTTATCATATGTGCGTTAACAGTCAACTAGTTGCAGCAGCAAGACTTCTAATCCTCAGGACAATGTTACTAATTAAATCCACGAAAAATTTGTGATTATGTAAATAAATAATTTTACGTAAGAGAATTTGAATTATTGGATAATGATGCAGCATAAGTGAATATAGCAATAACAAACAGAGTAGCTTAAAACATGGCATAATGGACAAGAAATTAAAATAATAGTGGTTTAAACTTTGATCAAGACGTCGTCCTCTTTGAAGTAAGAAATTAAGTAATAATAGAAGCTTAAAAATTACAAAACAAGCTATGAAACTTTCACCAGTACAAACAACATAATTAAAATTAATATGATTTCTGTGTAAAAATACAGGACCGTTTCAAAAATTAAAAATCTGGCGTGACACAACACACGACTTTCTATTACGTACATAAATATACAATTATGCAAATGTTTATATATAATTAAAATATTATTTACGTTTATTTTGGGAACGATAATTGTACCTGTCACTCATCCAAGTTATTCGACACGTAAAACCCTGCTTAACTCAGTTCAACGCATTTTTTCTGGAAAACCTCTAAGTTCACGTAAAATAATGTCATAGACATAAAAACCGCAGCAAGTTTCGAAAAAAATTGTTAAAAACGTTTTCGAGAAAATCGTAGAAACCTTAAAAATAGCAAGAACGAAGTGGTATTTCCGGTCATTCGATTTTAATTAAATTGTTGTTGACTCATGAACAAGAGACATAAAATATGAACAGATTTTTGGTTTTCATATAATCATAACTTTTTGAGATGCGTTATTGACAACTAATACACCAAGTACTTCCGGTTTCCCGATTATATAAAATTTATTAGAGGAAGTCTTTGCTTAATATAAAACTAAATTAAGTAGCTGAGAAATATACTAAGTTTTAAGAAAATCCTTACAGCCGATTTCAAGAAAAACGTGAAAATGAAGAATTCGGAAATTATCTAAAAATGACACAAATAAAATGGCACTTTCAGTTATTCGATTTTAACCAAATTTTTCATTTTGTAGAAAAAGGCGTTTGTAACACCAAATATAAATTTTCATTTAGTCAGGACTTTTAGTTGCATAGTTATTGTATTCAGAGTTAACAGTGAAATTACTTTCTGTTACTTCATTTATAGAAAGCTTTCTGTGTAATCGTCTAGATTATATGAAAGGGTATTAAATGCTTAAGAAATACCATAAATTTTAAAAAAATCGTTATAGGCGATTTCGAGAAAATATTGAAAAACGAAAATATCTAAAAATGACAGGAATAAGGCGATACTTCCGGTTATTCCATTTTAACTAAATTCTTGATTTAGCACACTAAGGTGATTATGATCTTAAATACAAATTTTCATTTAGCTAGGGTATTTGGTTTCATAGCTATTTTAATCAGAGTTAACGGCGAAAGTACTTTATGGAAAATCCCCTAGATTATATGAAAGAGCATTAAAACTTTAAGAAATACAGTAAATTTTAAAAAAATCGTAGCAGATTTGGAAAAACCAAGAAATGACAAGCTTAAGTGGCAATTCTGATTTTTTGATTTTATTGAAATTGTTGCGGTCGCGTGCGATGATCGACACAAACTCAAATATTGAACTTTTGTTGTTCTAGGACTTTTGGTTTTCCAGCTATTGTGGTCACAGGCACACAAACGCACGCACACACACACACACACACACACACACACACACACACACACACACAGACACGCACGCACGCACACACGCACACAGACGCGCACGCGCAAGCGCACACGCACACGCACACGTACTCACACACTCACGCACACACACACTCACACACTCACATAGTCATACACTCACATACTCACATACTCATACACTCACACACCAACACACAGAGACCAATTTCCAAAAACATGATTTTCGTACTCAGGGGACTTTAAAAGGGTGTATATCCACTAAAATTTCACATCGAAAATTTTAGACGAAAACAAAACTTTATCTTTTACCTATATTTCATATAGGTAAGAGAAAGTAAAAAAAGAGTAAGTAAATATTTCGAACAATAAAGTGATAGATATGGATAACAAAACATTGGATTAAAGATTAATGGATTTCTGATAAACTAAATATTAAGGAGGCATATTTATATAATGACTCTGGAGTTAAAGTTTCGGAACTACTTTATTCTGAGCGTGTCAATGTATCCATTTTTCAATGACTGCCTTTAGTCATTCGGCCCTATAAGCTATCTCGGTCGTTGCTGTGTTTGGCGGAGGTTATGGGTGCTCGCGATGTTATTCTATTTTCACTTATAGCTCGTAACATTTAATTCGCAAGTGAGTTTTAACTTTCGATTTTATGCATATTAATGCTACTGTTTTGTTAATTTAACTTTATAACGAACTGTAGGGGTATATATTATGTTTATGTAAGCTTCATTTATTTGGTGCGTAATTTTATACGTGATTTGCTTGCTACTTTTGCGGCTGATATTACTCCGTAATTTAACCTATTTGCTTTATTTAAGATCATAATTGTTCTGTTTATTCATTCATTCAATTAAATTCATAGCGTGTTTTGATTTACATACTTATTTAAAGTATTTTTAAAACTTAACTTATACATTTATACAGTGAGTTAAATATTTTATCATACTCTAAAGTTACATGCAGCGTCATGAAAAGAAAATATCTACGATTTTTTTGTGTGTAAAATGTGATACTTAGTATAATACGGTTCAGAGAGTTGAAAGTGTTTTATTCAGCGGCATCAACGGAGAAATTGCGTATTTTAATTATGGTTATTACCGTCATCTATGGTTATATTTCGCTTCGTATATGTACATAAACTTACATAAGAACTATCTATCGTTAGCGAAGGTTTTACAGGAAAGTGAATACCATGAATACGCCCATTGGTATTTCCCCAGAGAAGTTTTAATAACTCCTTAAATACGTCCAAAAGTACTATTTAGGGTTAAAAAGCAACATTATCGTGAATAACTACTGCGATATATTTCAACAAGGGAGGTAACTTGTTTGTAGCATATGAGAATCAAAGAGCTTCCACTTGAGAGTTGTCAAATTGGATGCCTTTATAACTAAAAGTAATATCAAACTGGTGCGGGACATCTCTTGACTAATAATTATACCTACAACTACTTCTTTAAATTTCTATGCTTTACAGTTTAATTTCTCCTTAAATAATATTGTTAAGCATTCTTACCACTAGGTGTCTCTACGTACATCATTTCTACATTCCATGTTATTGACATAATAATACTACAAATGAGCTTGTATGACAAACCGATGCCTTTGAGTTTTTATACCTAATACTTATTTAATTTTTTAATTATATATTATTTAATTGAAATAATTGTTTAATTAATATTTCTTTTGTTTAATTTGTAACTATTTATACATTTGAATTATTAAATGTTTTTGATTGCGTTTCTATACACTTAATTCTTCAACGTTTTTAATACTTATTTAAATTACGTTTTCGTCATTGCTTATCCTGAAAATTGATGACCGAATTTATCGTTTAGGCATTGCCAATGGCACCTAATTTTAAGGATCCTTACACGTTATCATCGATTGAAAATTTAAGGAAATTGTTTAAGGAAGGTATAATTTATTGTGTAATATTTGATTCGATTTTTGATGATTAGTTGTAATGGCTGAAGTAATATTCGTAAATGCTTAGATGTTTGAAATGATCTATGTTTTGCTTTAATATGTGTATTGTGTTCAACGTCAAATATTGTTGCTTCATCAAAAGGGTTTTAGCGAAATTATAAATGTATGGATTGGCTGAATTCGTGGATCTGGTATAAGAAATTGGCTTTCTAATTCTTGTGTGCAGTCTTTTCATTTGATCTACAAAGATGTTTGGTATATTCTTCGAAGCAAGTTTTACGGTGGAACTCATGAATACCACAATTTATTTGTTTGAAGGTGAAAACAGTTTAAATTGGCATCTTTTTAAAAATTAGGTTGATGTATTGGAGAAAATCGATGACAAGAGATAATCTGAGAATGCTATTATAATCTGTTTTAACAGATTTTATTGTGTTAGTGGATTTTAAAGAATATTGTAGTTAATGTTCTTTATGGATGTTGTTTAGCATATGAGGTGGGTAGTTGTTGATGTAAGTAATACAGTTACTAATGGTATGGAGTTCCTTTTAATAATTGCGTGAGTTAAGAGCTTAATTAGTTAGCTTGTAAATTTAATGGGTACCGTTTTATGTTGAGTGATGCATTTGAAGGGAACGGTATTAAATGGGCGATTGTCTTTGGTTTTCTATAAATCTCAAATATTAATGTGTTATTTGTGTTTGTAATAAGCAAGTCAAGAAAAGGTAATTGTCCGTTTTTATATAATTCATATATGAATATTGTAAATTTTAGTGTCTTTGTTTATTACTCCTATAAACTCATGGAAATTTTCAAGGAAACCATTAAATATAATTAAGATGTCGTCCACCTAACTGTTGGAACATTTAATGTGTTTTAATACAGTTCATGATGGTTGGAAATGTGGAGTTACAATGAAATTTAAGAAGAGATTGGCGGCAGTCGGTGAAACCGAACTGCCCAATAATAAACCTTTATTATTAGAGTACATTTTATTATTGAACATAATGATATCAATAAGCTTAATAGGTAAGTTGGAATTGTCATTATTAAGGTGAGCGTTGCCTAAATGTTGTTTTTAAGTGTGTTTGTAAATTCGTCTATTAAGTGGGTTAGTGTAGGTATATTTTGTCAAAGGGTGAAAGGAAGAAATTATTTGTACGAGCCATGTATAAGGTTTTTGATTAATTATCAAGTATTTATTATGGTGGAAGTTGGTTTGTGGTTTGAAAGTGTTCAACTATCTAAGTATTCTATTAGTAGGTGAAATTACATCGGAGACAGTAGATGCAAAAGGTATGTTTTCAAATTAAGTTAATTTGGGTAGCTAATTTTGTGTATTTTAGGTAAGATAAACACTGTTGTGTTTTTGTTGTGCTTTTATAGCTGTTGATTAATAAGTGTTAATTAGTGCGATTTTTATCAGAGTGGAATTAGAATTGATAATTTTGTAATTTATTTCGAGAAGCGGCAGTTGGGTCATAGTATTGTATTATAATAATAGTTATGCAAATTACTTTATTAGATTTTATAACAGTAAGGTTGTTATTTGTATTTTTTTATGTTTTTAATACTTTGCTTTTACAAAGAGCCCTTTTTGAGCATTTGTGATTATTTCACGACTCAGGTATCATAAATTGATAATTTGTAATGAACTAATCGATGCCAAGGTGATTTTTGAATCGAATAAGTGATTAAGTTGATGTCAAAGATATCTTTTTTGGGAATTATGTTGAAGGGATTATTGATTATTTTCATCTCATCCGTGTTAAATTTTATGTTTGTATAATTGACCGTAGACTCGTGAAATTTAAAATCAGGATTGGGAACAAATTTTTAGAAAGTTTTGAAATTGAAATAACTTACGTAATTGAATAAATGCGCCAACTTGAAAACGATGACGTTAATTTTATTGTGATTTAAGTTTCGGTCATGTCAGAGTATTAATTGAATGCGAATAATAGTTTGAAGAAATAAAGTACGAAGGACTACATCTATACTGTAGTTCTTCATTCACTTTTTCAATTAAAAATAATGCCACTGAAATGCTGAATTTAATCTATTCCAGGTTTGATAATTATATTGTTAGCTATTTTACGTTTAAGAAGCAGTTTGTACTTTGAGAAGTAAAAAATAGAGCATTCAAGACTAACATTATTTCGGAGAATAAATTTTGAATATATAAATTCAACGACTATTATACATACAAGAGCTCTGTGACGACTCGGGAAGTTGAAGGTGACTCAAAAAACAAAAACGAAAGGTAAAATAACGTTGATTTATCGAGTATTGAATGAAGATGTCAAAATTAAGAACATAGGAAAAATTTTCATCACAAATTGTTATGAACGATGATAAAGTGATGTTACATAACAACCAAGAAACCATAGACCGATCTATAAACTCGCATATCTATTTCAAAAATGCTCTTTTTTGTGTATGATGGAATATTGAAGGAGTTATCTACGAGGCTCGTCCAGAAACTAAAGAACGTTTCATTATAACTAGGAGAAAACAAAAGATACCATCATAAAACTTTATTTACAACATTCCAGCACCTTAATCTATTTTCCAATGTAATTGCCGTAGCTGTTAAGGCATTTGTTGTATCGTGTTATCAGTTTTTCGATACCGATGTTGTATTCTTCAGCTGCGAAAGACTGGAGGCATGATCCTACTGCTTCTTTGTGGTCTTTGTCATTGTCGAACTGTTTTCCGCCTATAAACCCATTCAATTTCGGAAACAAATAGAAATCACTTGGTGCCAGATCAGGGTTATAAGGAGGAAGCCCGAAGATTTCCCACCTAAGTTGTTTGTTTTGAATGGCGTGTCAAAGTCGTTTCAGACCTTAAATGTAGGCCGCTGAGTTTATTGTTGCACTTCACATTTGGCGGGATTTTTTATTGGCATAGTCGTTTTGAATGATTACAAAACACACAAGCGTCGCCTCAACGCAACAAAACTCGGCTCACACTGAGACGTGGACCCGCGCTTCCTCATGCACATTCAATCGCAATGATGGGGGATCGGCGCCGCGTGGAATGCGCAAACGTTCTTTACTTTTAGGACGATCCTTGTACTAAGAGCTGTTGTATCCTGGCAAAATGGTCACGAAGATCTCACTTAATTAGGGTAAATGGTTTGTGATCTTGTTGAGCGACAACACTCAGTCATTTACCGCATCATTTACTAAAGATACCATTACTATCATCTACTAAAAACTGTTTCGTTATACGGCCCCAACAGACTACCATGTATTCCGGTTAATGCAGATACAATTAGAGTTCAACAATGTTTTTCTAGTATTTGAAAATAACTACTATAGTACAAGAAACTCACCTTACTAAATAAAGTTCGTAGAAATAATAGATATAATTTCACTGATTCTTACTATTGAATGTTAAATAAATTTAAATTTTGTAAAAAAAAGTTGAGAGCTTTTATAGTCCAAGTTGTCTACGATCCCGTCTACTTTAGATAAATACTATGGTTTAATGCCCCTCTGAAGTTAAAATGTGTTAACATTTTCTTTTAATGATTTAAATTAAGTCTGCTCAGCTATCAGCTTTTGTTTAAAACCAATTCCGTTTCATTGCATTCATTTTAAAACAATTTATAGAAAATGTCATTAGGCCTGCATAAATGTTAAGTTGTCATCTATTTGTGTATAAGCCTATTCCCGTATAAAACAGTTTATACAGAGTCTGTTTTACTTTTTACATTCATCACTGAAATTCCGTTGATTGAAAATCAATTTCATCCATTGTTTTAATTAAAATCCTGTATAATATTGAATTAGAAGAATTTGCAGTTAAATTTACTAAGCAACAGGGTTGCAATATTTTAACATTTAATTTCAGGTACATGTGGTATTAAATGATCACCTCATTCTATTTATAATTATAAGGTTAACGTCTAAAGTATGTTATTCCATTGCCGGCCAAACGACGGATTCTCTAAGAGCGAGATAGAAAAACATAACGTACCGTTATTGAGTAAGAATAGAGCTTTTATTTACCTAAACCTTGCACGAAATTTTAAATGAAAAGCTTTATAACAAATCATCGTTGGGTGTAGACGAATTTTAAATGTGGGTCTCAATTTGTATGTGAGGTCTTAATGACGTTTGTGAGGATGTACTACATTAATAAAGTAAGTGGTGTAAATGTCCTTTGTAATTCCCCAAAGTTATGCTTGCATCTCCAATTAAGTTGTTCTAAAACAAAGAAGCCGCACTTGGGAGGTGATGCTTCAATCCTATGCCAATTTTGGTCGATCTTTAGGGAGATAGATAGCAGACGCAAAACTAAATTCAACCTGCTAATTCTGTCTGGCTAATTTAATAAAGTAACCTCCTCCTCTCTCGGTAAGTTGCCCATTTTGTCATCTTTAGTGCTCATAGAAGCTCTCTAGTATACGCCTTTGTGTCTTATTTGAATAACTCGGGCTAAAGATCAAATCCGCCACTACGTCAAATTTTAGTCTACCGTCTATGAATTAGTAACTATATTCAACCCAAGGGGGATGTTCGTTGTGTAATAGCGAAGTTAGCTAACGTAACGTTTGTTGATCTAGACAGTTAGTTTATATTACCTAAATTATTAATTTTTAACCACATAATTTTGATCATTGGACTGTTGGCTAGTATTTGCCAAAGTGTTGTATAATAAAACTAGTAACCAAACATATTTGAGCTCAAATTACCGCCGTACATTTATTTACATTGTGCATTATTTGTTGTAAAGAAGTAATGACCAGATCTATTCCGCCTTAACTATTCTCCGTGTAAGTTAACTTCCGACATATTTTTGGAACTAAGATTGACGTGTTTTGTCATTATTTGCTTAAATCAACTATAAACGTTATTATCTGTCTTCTTTGTGTTTACATGTATTTTTATGAATTCCATCTATTTGTTTTTCATATATTTATTAATTGCACGATTCGCGTTTTTGAATTTAGAGTCAATAATAAATTTAGCAAATGATATTTTATTTTATAAACGAGGAAGTAACAATAAGATTTCACCGCTAATAATTAATGAAAACATTTAATGCAATCTCAGTTAAATTAATTTGCTTAGTTAATATGTATATCGAGTGGAATGAAAAAGAATTCCTTCTTCAGTCCGGATATTGATTTAGGTTCACTTTGTGGACATCGGTGATCATTATGTGTCATACTAACAAATATAGCGACTTACTTATATCAATTCATTGAGTTATTGCCTTTTTTAACCTCACAATCTGTGTCACTTCCTGGAATACTCACGTTCCCCTTCAGGTATAACAATTTGTCATTTTATGCACAAATGAGTCAGAATATCTGAACAGCTGCGGCCAGAACCTGTGGGGCCCAAAATTGTTTGGTCTTATTCAGTACAGTGTTCAAGCGTTATCTTATCGGCGATCCACAACATATTTCACTTTACTAACTAAATAACCTTTGACGTGCTCGCTATTACTTTGTACCTATGGTACTGACATTTTGTATGTAACATAGTATATTAAACAAATTTAAGTATCGTAATAATTGAATATGAAATCAATTATTATGTATATCTGTCTAAAATTATTTTCAAATGAATGCTTTTACTTTGATATTGTACTCTATGATGCTTTAATAATTTAGTATCAAGTCTAAACCACCTTGAAATATCACGTTGATCAAAAATCCAATATTTAATATCTATCGCACATTTCGTTTCATCTATGTGAAAAAATGATAGACTTACTCGACGGTTACAATATCTCTAGATGTCTAATTTATTTATTGTTAACGGAACAACTTACCTGTTATGAGTAAAGCTGTCGCAAAAGAACGAAACAGACGGCAGAGTTAAGATTCAGTCGATCCCTGAAATTTAAAACAGTTAGTATAACTATTCTCAAGCAAGTACGTAAATATTAAATTCCTTAAAACAGCTAAGTGATCTTACGAATAACATAAATTGAGCAGTAGCTAGGCTTACAGAACATGCTATTATGCCATTCTTTGATATGGCTGTTGATATCAATTTAAATGCCTATTTTGTGTAATAATTTATTTAAGAAATTTGAACTGGACAAACTTAATTAAAAGCTACTTCCTTAGCTTCAATATTTTGGTTACATACGGGTTATTTCTACGTTATTTGCATACCACGGTTTGAGTTAAAGAGATGCACTATAACTTACATCAATAGAAAATGAATGCTATATCTACAGGGTGTCCGCGAATAACACCTATACGTTTAACAACAAATCTTTGGGATCAAACGATGACGATTCGTCAAAAAAAGTTACGTAAAAAGTTTCTAGTTTATGAGTTATAAGCTATTGAACATGACTAAAGTTGATTTTTCAATTACCCTGGAACAGCTCGGCCAATTTTAATGAAATTTGTTATGTTACAGTAATCGTTTTCCTAAAATATGAATTTCATGAATAATTTATAACAGGGAAGTTAGGTAGCACTTTGTGACCTAAAACTTTTACTGTGAGTAAAATTTTTAAATTCGAATGATTTTATTTAAGAGTGCACATTTTTTATAAAAATTGTCTCTTGCATTTTAATCTGTATTACCGTTGCGTAGAAAAGTAATTATGTTTAAATGCATAAAATCCCCTACTTTTGAGACAATATTAAATTTTAAGGCAAAAACAGCTACTGATCGATTTAATTAAAAAATGTTATACAATTATACACAGAAATTGTCAAAACTCTAAACTCACTAACCTTATCCTTATCTAATTCATTAACTGCTCAAAATGACTTCCATTGCACTGTATATAGGTATTGGCTCGCCTTAACAACGAAGTTTTTACATTTCGAAAAATGATTGAAATTTGCCGAATTTCGTTTGCCGCATCCAATATTTTGCTCTCTAGTTACTCTTGTGTGTGGACAGTAGTGTGGTATATTTTTTCCTTTATTGCTTCTTAGAGATAAAAGGCCAAATGAGTAATATCTGGAGATGTATGTGGCCACCTAACTGGAGCATCATGCCCTACCAACATAATTTGCTTTTAAATAACTTTTTCCCGGTGTTGTGAAATAACGAGAAGCACTATCGTCGATAAAAGCCATTCTCTGACGAGTTTCTAAAGGAATGTCGTCTGACATGTCTAATAGAGAATTTTCTAAGGAATTCAATTAGAATTGGTCGTTCAGCATGTTTGTCAGCGCAATAGATCCTTCTAAAAGGTTTCCAATAGTACCAACCCAAACATTAATTAAAAATTAGCGTTAAAAATAATTTACTCGGATTTCTTAAGGGTTTTCATCACTCCACGCATGTATATAAGTTCCTTGTGAAGTAGGACTCATCGATAAATAGAATTTTTCCCGAAAACTATTGTCTCCCATAAACCAATTCATCACCTATCTGCAAAATTGCAGTCAAATAACATGGTCCTCTTCTTGCAAATGTTGAACAAACTGAAGATGGTAAGGACGTAGCGGTTGCTCCTGAACAATAACAATAGCAATCGCCTTGGCACATGCGTATGCTTCCCTTTGCATTAACTTCTATAGCGTTCAAAGTTCTTTCCTCAGATTCAAGATTCCATTCGCGAAGGCGACATGGGTTACTGGTAGCCTTCTTGAATGTTTCCACCTCTCTGTCTCCGATCCACCCCTACAAAGGTGATATGATGTGAAGTGCGCCTATTAGGAAATCTGTCAGACCAAATTCTTGCTGCAGTCCTATAATTCATTCAACAGTTTTAGAATATTATATGGATTTGATTGACGGAATATGCCATTTCCATAAAGCACTAATTAACAAATATTAAATAACGATAATTACACAATGTAAATTAAATAACATTAAACAAACAAAATTAGAAAGTAGGAATGGAATCAACTTCTTCTAATTAAAAAATGCACCCAATTGTAGATTTATTGTGAAATTGTCAGATAAAACAGTGAACATTTATTTCATGGGAATAGAATAATTCGCTGGAATTAATTCATTATTATGAAACGTAAGGGATTTTAAGTATTTGAAGATAATTACTTTAATCAGTAATTAATACGTGTAGGTTAGAAACGAAAGCGTCAATTTTCTTTAAAGATGTACACTTTTAAATAACATCATTGACTTTAAAAATTTTATTCACAGTTAAAGTTCTAGACCTCAAAATGGAACCTAACCTATCTATGTTATAAATAATTTATGAAATGCATACTATAGGAAAACGATTATCTTAACATCACACACCAACGTAACCAATTTCATTAAAATCTGTTGAGCTGTTTCAGGTTAATTAAAAAATCAAAGAAAACTTTAGTTATCTTCAATGGCTTATAACTCAAAAACTATGCACTTTTTACTCAATTTTTTCGACAAATCGTCATTATTTGATCCCTGGAACCCGTGGTTATGCGGTTTCCGTGGTATTAGCAGACACACTGTATATTAACAATTCTAAGAGATTAAAATAGTCAAAATACACATAGTCCTTTATTCAAACGATAAAAGCTCGTTAGATATAGCTTTATTCATTTCTTAAACCAATAGTTTTATACGAGGATCGTCCAGAAAGAAAAGAACGTTTGCGCATCACACGCGGCGCCTATCCCCCATCACCGCGATTGAATGTACGCCAGGCAGCTCGGGCCCCGCTGCAGCGTGAGCCGAGTTACATTGCAGTAAGGCCACGCTTGTGTGTTTTGTGATCATTCAAAATGGATATGCTAATAGAAAATCTCGTCAAATGTGAAATGCGTAGCGTCATTCTCTTTCTGAATGCACAAAATGTTCAGTCTATCGAAATGTATTGACAAATTAAGCAAGTTTGTGGTGAAAATGTATTAAACGAGTCTTCAGTGGGGAAATGGTGCATAATGTTTAACCAAGGAAGAACCAGTGTGCACGATGAGGACGGAGTGGAAGGTCATCATTCATTGTTGACGAATTGAAAGTGAAAGTTGAAGAAAAACTTCAGGAAAACGGGCGTTTCACTTTGAGAGCATTACACGAATTTTACGATCTCTGCTATTTCAAATAGTGACAGAAGCAGTAACATCATGGCTTTCGGTCTTTCACGGCTGAAGAATACAACATCGGTATCGAAAAACTGGTAACAGGATACAAAAAATGCCTTTACAGCTACGGCGATTGCATTGAAAAATAGATTAAGGTGCTGGGATGTTGTAAATAAAGTTTTGTGATGGTATTTTTGTTTTTTCTTAGTTACAGCAAAACGTACTTTCTTAACGAGCCTCGTAATAGTCAATTCTAAGTAATTGGAAATTTCTATTATAATATCTAATAAAATCTAAGAATATCTACATATTTATTTAACTATTGAATTGCTCTGGATGCTAATACTTTTTGTCTATTGCATTCTTTAGAACATAAAAGTTTTGTAAAACTTGCAGAAACAAAAAGCTTGGAATTAAATTAAATATTGTAGGTAGTGTGTACTCTTTAAAAAGGTTCCATTGAAAAATGTATAAGCCATATTTGCACAAATTTTAAAAATCTCGTAAAACTTTTTATACCGAGATAAAAATTTATATATACATTCTAGACGAAATCAAATTTTATAGGTCAAAGGCTAACTGAGCAATTTCCGAAGTATATTTAGGAAGCTTATTTTTTATTAAAGCTACATTTTATCTAAATGGCTTTGTAAATTCCAGGATCAGTAGCGCCGGTATAATGTAGATTAAGATATTTGTGTTTTACTTTATCTTAAAAATCAACAACATTTCTGAATTGAGAACATTTAAATTTATTGATAATGTGATTAATATAGTAGGAAATGAAGTGTACTAAAATAGGTATAACTATATTTTCAACTACAAAATTTTATTGGAGATAAAAGTCTAAATGGAACACTAGATTGATTAAATCGGATAATTATTGTTGGTCTGAAACTACTTATGTACTTAACAATACCAATTCTTGAGTATATAGAACCGATAGCGATAAAATGTTATTTTTTCGCATGAAAATGAGACCTTTTTGATTATTCCTTGAGCATAAAAAATAGAATAAAATAAACATGGTGTATTAATACATACACCGCCAGCAAGCGGGATCATAAGCAGTCAACCTAAATCCTACAGACAACAAATTTTCTTTACTCCTTTGTTTAATGTATTATTCAAGAAATAACGAAACTAAAACAGTGTACTTCGTGCATTTTAATGTTACATAGGTGAAGTGAAGGTACTGGAGTATATAATAATTATATTAATGTTTATTAGCCAGAAAGAACAAATACAAATAATACATTAACCATCCAAAGTGCAACTTATTTCAAAAATACAAATTTCACCTTCATGAACCTAAAAAATTCTAATCTTTCCGTATTTTAAACTAAACATTTCCAGAATTAAAAAGGAAGTTTTTCTATTGCGGTTGAACGTGACTCACTTAACAACTCAAATTCGTAAAAAAACCAACTTGAAATCGATTTAAAGGTAATAGAAGGCGAATAGTTAACCACCTATGTTTAACTTTACATTACATTTTAAATTTTGTGGGAGAATACTGTTCAAATATTTTACTTCAAGTTCTTTAACTAAATTGTATTACTTGCAACAAATTAATTTCGTTAGATCTAAGGAACGTTTAATACCTCATTTTGGAATATTAAATGTTATCATCTATATATAATTTTCTACTAAACTTTGGTATAGATGGCATACGAAATATAGCAGAAGTTTGCCGCTCGATTTGTAATATTTTTAAAACAACAGTTGCATTATTGAAGGGTGCATGGTTTGATAAGTAGTTTTGTCAAAAAATTTATTAGTTAGGTGCCGGGTTTTCTACCAATTAGATCTACTGTTGACTTAATTTCATATTTGCAACCATTTCTTATTTTGTTTTTATTAAACAAAAGTTCATTTGTTCAGATTTAAAATTTTCAATTGTCAATTTTGATTGCTGTACATATCGATGTTTTACGCGCCCTATACATATCTCTTATTGACGTGTTTTCGACCGGCGCAGACAGATCGATCTAAGGGTGTGGTCGATGAAGCCGTTAAATCTTCGCACGTGCTTTGACGTCATTCTTTTGCGTTTTTTAATTTGAAATGGCATTAACAAGGACTTCATAGACAACCAACATTTTTGTGCTTCGTGATGTCACCTTCAGGTAACCTTTACTATTTTTACATTTCATTATGTTAAACTTTCTGTAACTCCTGCAGGAAGTTTGGAGATTTTAAGGTCATGGAATTGATGCCTCGCTCTACCTTTGTTCCTAAAGGAATATCCGTGTGATCTAATTAGTATTCCAGGTAATTAATTCTTATATTTGTTGAACTTAGCTAATTGACAGTATTTCTATTCTGAATTGGCCTTGACCTCAAGGGATTTAATCGCTTTGAGAATGGCATACTTTCTAGTAAAACTATATTTTAAGAACTCAAGATTAAATCCTATATTTTAATACCA
This sequence comes from Phrixothrix hirtus, assembly GCA_024586415.1. Classification (NCBI taxonomy): domain Eukaryota; kingdom Metazoa; phylum Arthropoda; class Insecta; order Coleoptera; family Phengodidae; genus Phrixothrix; species Phrixothrix hirtus. Next base: position 3,512 of record JAHWXV010362958.1, on the reverse strand, counting down.
TATGTTGAATTTCAATTACTGCATAAACTAAGAATATTTCGAAAGTCCGGATAACGTAATGAAATGAAGACAACCTACTTCTGAAGTATCCGAATTCTATAAACTTTGAGATAAGTATTAGAATAAGGCCTCTGTTGCTAATTTGCATAAAAGTTGTGTATAGTTTATTTATTGTTGCTGTTTAAATTAAAACTGTTTAGACATTCAATTGTTTAATTTCTGAATGCTTGAGACATTATCGTATTTGGTTAAAGAATATGCACGAATTTACACGACCTCACTGTCTGTTTCTAGCACTCATAACACAGTTTTGTGCCAGTTTTACGTATCCTTTTATTCAGTTTCTCTTTGTATTTATTGCTCATTATTTTAATTATCTAAGTAGTACATCTTGCATAATACTCTAACAAATAACCGGCTTTTTAAATAACTTCGTTAGGCTGTGCTAAGCGACGTCTTTTCTTTTGGTTTTATGGCTGTGACTTCCGGATGTTGAATTTCCTTGGCTGTTTTGGATTCATCTGCTATAATAATTTGGCCATGTCTACTAGAATTTTACCGAATCTGAAGGAGATCCACCACCAGTATGGATTTTTAACAAGCGAAGCATCATACTGACACAAGGCAAACAATTTAACTTTCTTATCCAAAAAAAAAGCATTTTTTAAATTGTTCTCCCTAAAAAAATTATCGACTTCGATCGGATTTGGACACGCATCCCCTGCCCGTAAAGGCAAACATGCTAACCACTACACCAATCGAGGTTGGTAAGCGACTTCTTGGATTACTCTTGGATTACATACATCAATATTAGGCATTACAATGAGGGACATTGATGAACATTTTATTGTTAACGCACGCCTTTGCATTTTTATTTATATCTCTATTTTCTTTCATTCGAAAGAACAAAACTCATTATTTAGCTATATAGAAGTGTTTTTATTTTACCTAATTGAACTACTTATTTAATACATAATTTTATTTAAAAGTCAATTCCCATATTAATTAATCTTTAATAAATTCTATAAACATTTAAAAAAATTTACGTTGTAAGATTGATTTTTACCCTTTAAGCTATCTCACGACTCTTAAAATAAAAAACTAAGGTAGAGTATACTTCTACTGTCTCTTTATTTATGTTGTCAATCTGCAAATTCCTTAACTTGTAACAATTTCATTACACTTTCACTTTGAATATGATTAATTATAAAACAGGGAACAAACACTTTGTGTTCTTGAGTAATTCTATTATTGTCTGTAAGTAATTAATTTTTTATTCAAATGTATCAATTATGATTTTGATACCGATTTGTTTTTGACTCGTTGTTTAATCTATGACCACTCCAGTTAAATTATTATTCTATTCCTATTATGAATTTATTCTATCTTGAAAACTACGGGGATCTTTAAAAAATTGAGGTTTTCCTCCCCTAAATTCACAGTAATAATTAACAAGCAACTACGTCAACATTTATTAAAGAAGTACTTACATAGGTTTAGTTTTCAGTGTAAACGCCGTTTACAATCAAGCGCCAAGTTTTCTATTTTCTTTTTGTAAAACGCAGGGTTCTGCTTCTACATCAAAGCAATTCCAAAACACGGTCACTATCACTTCCTCTGGTGAGAGACCATTTTGCATTTTCAGGTACGTTTTATCCGGGCTCTGTCTAAATCATGCTTTGGTGTTTGCCTTCACGGATTTGATGAATAGTGAAGTTTCATCTCTGGCGGCGATTCTCACAATGAAGTCATTCCTTGAGCAGTATACCGATCCAAAAAGAAAAGAAGAGCTATAATCAGTTACATTGTGCGCATGTGTTAGTCACGGTGGCATCCAACATGTGTAGACTTTTCAAAATTTCAGTTCAAATCGCAGAACCCTCCCAATAGATGATTGTCTAATAGATTTCTTTAATGTTTCAAGAATCTCCACCATAGTGACTTTTCGTCACGCTTTGCTTAGGTGGCACCGTGTTTAGCCGATTATTTCGCCCTCTATCGTAAGTCTCGCTAGAACCAGCAAGAATATTACTACGCCATCAATGAACCATCTGGATGCTAGTACGCTCTCTATGCACAAAAATGAAATAAAGGATAACTGCACGCCATACGCACGTACGTTCTTCACCTAAATATATTTCATCCGAAGTGTGACCGAAATAACCATAGCCCATATACGTAGGTAAAGGATTTACCACTGAAGTTACAAATAAATCGTTCAACAGGTTGCGGCATAATTCTTAATGGAAGCTTGGTTAGGGATAACACTCGTATTTCTTTATTATGATATCTCGTTTATTTGCTTCAAAATTCTCATAAAACTCTTGGCGGTAGTTTCTTACTTTGTAGATTTAACCGTATTTAACTTGTAATGCTTAATACTCAAATAAACATCGTGAATGATGTCTACACTCTTTTCGCAGTTCAGTGTTTAGTGTTTCCTTTTTAAATTCTATTGCAAATAGTTTATGTTGGGTTCAAATAACTTACATTCAAATATCCTTATGTTAAGTATTTGAATCTAAAAATTTCATTTTTGACCTATTCAAACTCTATTTTCACCTTTTTGCGATCTGCTGCTTTAAATTTTTTCCTACAAATTGTATTATTATTTCGATCAATATGTTCAAACGAAAATTATATACCTTAAATTCTACCGTAAAATATGCTTGAGACGTCATCAGAATGCACATAGAAGCAGTCACAAATAAAACAAATCTGCCCAAAATGTTATTAAACTGATGAAGGCTTTAAAGTAAGTTATAATTGCATCGTTTAAATATTCTGTTTATTAAACTAGTTAAACCATATAAGGAGTGGAACTTAATATTTTAAAAATTACTGTACTGCTAATGTAAATTTTAATTCTCAAACAAATGCAAATAAGTATGGATTTACAATTTTAAAAGGCAATATTTTGAATTCTACTTCCTATTAATATAAATACTCAAATACATATTTGTCATCCAATATCACTCAAACATTGATTTGTTAGATGATCAGATGTATTTGTTTTAAAAATTCAAATAATTTCAAGAAGGAAACATTTAATAGTTTAAAACAGCAATTAGTCACTTCAACTACAGAATAATATTCCCAAGGTTATATGGGTAAGCTATAGGCCAAGACAACGTTTTTAACGTACAATACTATTTGGAGATCTGACGACGGTTGCAATTTTATTACGAGGGTAATGAAGATACTGTTGGTAAAATCATTGAAAAAACTATTAAGCTAAAGTAAAGTGCAAAGGTATAAGGAATTCTTCTTCACTATTTAATAAACTGAAGCAGATGTAATTTATGATTTTAAAAGCTTGAAATTCACAGACGACGTAGTTATTTGTCCTTGAAGCCATAGGCGCTGAAATATTATAAACGACCAAAACTCTTAATCAAGGTAGTAATAAAGTTGAATTCAAGCTAAATAAACTCACTAATAGTCTATAATTTAAAAATTTATCACGGTGTACGTAAATCCAGTCAAGATCAAAATCTAGAAATAATTTGGTA